>JASFAX010002299.1:0-46531 GCA_030737875.1 Allium sativum
GTTGATTTGCGAGCCTCACACCCCGGTTGTGAACCAGAAACGGGAGAGGACCTCAGGGAGGACATGCGTTTCTTTCTAGTTAGAAGTGGCATCAGTGGTTTTACATGGCCTGATGAGTTTGACTTATGTGGTTGTTGCTGTTGCGAGGCAGCTCGTATATATCAGTGACTATGTGAAGCCGATAGAGTCATTCGTTGGCTCATTTACGCCCCAAAGGGCGGGGAAACGTAGTGTTCAGGCATTTTAATTCACATCGGTGGACCGGCCCTGTTGCTCCAAGGGCCCACCTGAGTCTGGGTCCTAAGACATGGTAGGCTAGATTGTCTCGAATCGGTAGACGACGATCCCTGGCATCGGTTCACAGGTGGAAATCCAACTTCCAATACGTGACTTTGCGGGTTTGATTGTATACCTATATATGGCGACATAGTGGTATAGGGCACTTATGCCATCTATGATTGATACTTATGATTGAAATTGTTTTCTTCACTTATAGTAATAATAAAAGATGAAATTTAGCGTATCAAGCATTCTTTGGCTATTATAAGGTAAAAACCCTATCCTCCGGCTTGCGTTGCATTGTGTGATAGGACCTGGGTCTTATAATAGCTTCATTGTTCTTTATTTAGCATTGCGCTGTTGTTTTATGCACTGGTGTTCTTGGGAGGAAACCCGTTCCGTGTTATACGGCGTGGTCCCTTGATTTACCTAACTTTAAAAGATTAATAACTGTTTTAGTTCTCACACCAGTCCCGTGACTGACTTGGAGTTTATTGTTTTAACCTAAACACTGGGTGCCCTTATTTTGATATGGGCAACTAGTAGTTTTGGTTTTGCAGATTTATATTCACAGGATCCTAGTTTACAGCTAGAACGATACTCGGAAAGCTCTGTATCCGTGTATTACTTTCAGTTGTGTTTTATATTATTTTCTGTTGCTATGTAATTTATTGTAATCTCTGATATTTATCGAATGTATAATATTCATTTATACTCTGTATATTCTTGTATTCTGATGTAATTGTTGTAATAAACAATGAAATGTCTTCTGTGTGCGTCCCGATGTGTCTTGTCCTCAAAGTATCCTCTCTTTCCTTACCGGGGAAGCTTCGTGGTTCTTACAGAAAGTTTGTTAAATAATGACCACAATTTAACTGAAATTCCAAAAAAAGAGTGTGAGATAAAGAATGATGAAGGAAACAAAGATACAGAAAAAGATCTGGAACATAATGAATTCGAAAAAATTGAAAAAAAAATATGTGAGAAAATAGATGGTGAAGAAATGGAAGATAAAGAAGAAGAAATAGGACATAATGAAAATGAAGAAATTCAAGAAAAAGAATTTGAAAATATGGATGGGGAAGAAAAGGAATATAAAGAAGAAGAAGAAGAAGAAGAACATAATGACCCTGAAGAATTAGAAGAAAAAGGAAAAATAGATAAAAAGAAAAGGAAAAAAGATAAGCGAAAGTGTGAAAGCCAACAAACTATATGAGACGACCCGAACTTCCCCAGTAAGGAAAGCGCCCGAATTGAATTGAGGACAAGACAGATCGGAACGCAAACAGAAGAACATTTCATTGCTTATTACAACAATTCCCAAGATAAAGAATATACAGAGTATAAATAAATATTACACAGAAAAATATCAGAGATTTAAATTACATTTAAATACACTACAGCGGAAAATAATACAAAACACAACTAGAAGTAATACACGGATACAGAGCTTTCCGAGTATCGTTCTAGCTGTAAATCAGGATCCTGTGAATATAAATTTGCAAAACCAAAACTACTAGCTGCCCTGTCAAAATAAGGGCACCCATAGTTTAGGTTAAAACAATAAACTCCAGGTCAGTCATGTGACTGGTGTGAGAACTAAAACAGTTATTAATCTTTATTTTAAAATTAGGTAAATCAAGGGACCACGCCATATAACATGGAACGAGTTTCCTCCAAAGAATACCGGTGCATAAAACAACAGCGCAATGCTAAATAAAGAAAAATGAAGCTATTATAAGACCCAGGTCCCATCACACAATGCAACACAAGCCGGAGGATAGGGTTTTTACCTTATAATAGCCAAGAATGCTTGGTACGTAAAATTTCACGTTTTATTATTACTATAAGTGTATAGTGTCAAAACAATTTCAAATCTTAAGTTTCAATCATAGATGGCATAAGTGCCCCATACCACTATGTCGCCATACTAGGCTCTACAAATAAAACCGCAAAGTCACGTATTGGAAGTTGGATTTCCATCTGTGAACCGAGACAAGGGATCGTCCTCTACCGAGTTCGAGACGCCCTAGCCCGCCCCTCAGGAACAGCCGCAACCGCCCCTTGGATCGTAAGGGCCGGTCCACCGATGTGGATTATTATGCCTGAACATTGCGTTTCCCCGCCATTTGGGGCGTAAATGAGCCAAATGACTCCATCGGCTAGGCGCCTCGCAACAGCAACAACCACACAGGTGAAAATAATATAAATGTCAGGGCTAGTAGGTCACTGACACCACCCTAGCTAGAAGGAAACGCATGCCCTCCATGAGGTCCTCTCCCATTTTTGGTTCACAACCGGGGTGTGAGACTCGCGAATCAACGCTACACAAAGCTATGCCACATAGGCCGTGCTTTGATCATCAACCATAAGACTTTGGTTTTCAACAAAAGCCTTGATCAATTGCCACTTAGGCATGCCACACAGGCAATTCACTCCATGCGATTGATATCCATCAATATATAACCCCTGATCTCGTACGTCTCAGAGAAGGGCGTTAAGCAAGAGAATAAATTCTCCGCCGCCAAACAGATATATATTTAATAGAAATCAATCACACAGAATAAAATCCAATGTCAGACACACAATCCATTTACAAGTTCGTTCTGGGTCTGAACGAAAACGGAGGCACGTTGTACCTCGCATATCCATCGATCTCCAAGTACGTCTGGACGATCACCAACTGATTCCCTCCTCTTGGGTGTACAGCCCAATCAAGATTATCAGTAATCACCCAAACGATGTGAAGACCTCCGGTCTTCGACCACTGTCTTCATCCTCGACACCACGTC
Organism: Allium sativum; assembly: GCA_030737875.1. NCBI lineage: Eukaryota > Viridiplantae > Streptophyta > Magnoliopsida > Asparagales > Amaryllidaceae > Allium > Allium sativum. Next base: position 3,072 of record JASFAX010002299.1, read on the forward strand.
GAATCAGTTATTTAGAATGGGATAAACCCAGTCTTTCTGAATAACTCGCGTATATAATAAACAAGTGTTACACAAACACAACATACGCCTCATTCTAATTCATAATATTCTTTTATTCAAATATTCTTATACTTTGATAAAGGTTCCCCTTAATTTTATCAAAGATAAATTCTTTAAATTCATTCTTTAATCTTCTTTTGAATATCAATTCAAATTAGTCAGGATTAGCGAACCACACCGAAGTAATCATTTATTTTATTTCCCAATCACAAACTATTCATCCCATGAAGTAAAACTGGTCATACTTCATATCTAACACCACGGTGTTATCGGTAAATTCAATTACCATTTCACGTTCACATCTATTAAAGATTTAACTGTCGCCTGGAGCAAAACTGGTGATACTCCATTCTCGATTATTTCAATCTAATTAATTATTCATTAAAACTCCACTTAGTTTTAATCTTCCCAAAAATCAATCCCTGTCTTTAACTGGGTTAAAGAACCAATGCCATCTAAAACACGGTTCACGATAGACCCAAAATCACATTCCATTAATTATTGGGTGAAAGAACAAATGTTATTTTAAACACCGTTCACGATAAACCCAAATCACATTTGATATTAAATACAAGGCTCTGAATAGAAAATATATCGGCTTATATTCAACATCACATTCTACGACCAACAAATATCGTATTGGAAATAACGGTATACATATATCTTTCAAATTCCCATAACTATATCTGTATCATCACGAAATCCAACACCGAAATATTCCAAAGACAATTTCCATTCAATCCATTTCCACTTTATACATTGGAAATTCTGGTTATTTTCAAAACCATTTCAAATCTAGTTCAAAACTAGTTCATTTCGATAAAAATCTATTTTTATCTTTTCAAATGTGGAATTTTTCATCCCATTTCTTCACAAATCATTTCTTATGATTTTACACAAATAATTAATATTTTTAATAATTTTATCAAGGCCCGTATAGTCGGTTTTCAATAACGGCCACCGAACTGCACTTACAACGACCTTTTCCAAATTTGAATTGGACATAATTCCAAATCCAACCGTTAGATTTCAAATATTCATTGGGAAGCTCTTTTCGATACGAACCTAACGGTTCCGGTTTTAGGAGAATCCGATGGTCGGATCTCCCGCAACGCCAATTCGAAGTCAATGGTCGAAATTCGCGAACTGCCGCAGCGTGGTGCGTTCTATTCAGGCCATTATATATATATATAATATTATATATATTTCGTCGATCTCCTTTTAAAACGTATTTTATAAATCTTTTTAAATTCGTTTTCGAAATGATTTCAACTTCCTATTCAATTTCTAATCAAAATTGAATATTCCATATCATTGATATATTTATAAATGATAATATTTTCAAAACGTTATATTTTGAAATCACTTCCTTTACTATATTCATTATAAAAACGAATATAATCGATATAAATATCGTTCGCGTCAAAATGGCGCATATCTAACCAACACGGCTTTATATATTTCAATTACTTCATTATCCTATTCAACACATGAATATTTACTTCAACACATGAATCTATATTTCTTTCAACACATGAATGTTTTCAACACATGAATATTCTCAACACATGAGCATTGTCAACACATGACTATTTTGTTTATTCAACACATGAATATAATTTATTTTCTAAATTGGAATGAGACCCACTCAATTACCATATAATGTTATTTATATGGATTCCATACAACACATGTATATAATAGCAATGATAAATAATCAAACATCATCCAGAGTGCATTCTACACTGTATAAGCATCAAATATAAATATTCAACGCTTATAATAGTCTGTCAATCAATCGATCGACATACAGCTAATTATTGGGATTAGTGTATGTCCAATCTCATCCCAACACCCGTGTGGGGTTTCAAACAATCAAACACAGATTTTATTTGTGCAGTTGGGCGATGTGTAAAATTTATCGTCCCAATCAATATCAATCAAATCGGTGTACATAAATAAATCGTTCGACTTGTAAATGAATATATATTTTATTTCAACACATGAAATTATTTTTCTTTCAACACATGAAATTATTTTATTTCAACACATGTGAAATTATTATTTTTCAACACATGAAATTATTTTTCTTTCAACACATGAAATTATTTTATTTCAACACATGAAATTATTTTATTTTAACACATGAAATTATTTTTCTTTCAACATATGAATATACTTTTCACATCACAATCAACAGTCAAATTTCACAACACAAACAATCACACAAGTCGTTCATGGTCTGTGGACAACGGGTGTCGGGTGCTGCTAAGCACCGTCTGCATCCTAGTATATATTTCAACTAGAAATTAAAATAAAAGTGAGGAGTTCTCAACTTTGGGTTCCACTCCGCCATTCTTTATTTCTGAACGGTTTGGATTTGCCCGATATTCCAACTCAACAATTTCACGCTGTTCACAATAAAAATCACATTTTTATTCTTTACATCATATATAAAAATTATATTTTTATTCTTTCTATAATATAAAAATCATATTTTTATTATCAATACTATATAAAAATCATATTTTTATACAAACAAAGATCATGTTTTTAACTAAACAAAATCATAACTTTCTACTTGTAAAAATTAAATCTTTTCGTTTTTAGAAATCCAAACTTCCTCTTTTTAAAATCCCAACTTTTCGCTATATATAAATTCAATCTTTTTATTCCTAACAACATAAAAATCACGTTTTTATAACTTCAACTTTATATTAAAAATCGTATTTTTATATTTCTAATAATCATATCTTTTCATCATTCACATACATATAAAGTTCATATCTTTACATCGTTCAAAAATCAAACTTTACCTTCATAAAAATCATATTTTTATGAACGCTCCCTACATATAAAAATCGTATCTTTCTAGAAATAAAAAAAATCTCATCTTCATGTTGTATAAAAATCTCATCTTGATGTCATTACTATATAGATTTCTAGCTAATAAAAATACAAACTTTACACTAATAAAAATATAAACTTTAGGCTAATAAAAATATAAACTTTAGGCTAATAAAAATATAAACTTTAGGCTAAATGGAAATAAAAGAAATCGAAAACTTACAGTTGAAATCGGACTAAGATTAAGAAGGGGAGAGTAGCAATGGGGCGCGGAGGTGCTCCGGTGGAGCGCTCGAATGGACGTGCCTCTGGCCAGCGGCACGGTGGGCTTGGTGCGGTGGGACAGTAGGGTCTGGCTTTGGGGCGCGGTTTTCCACAGAGGAAGGGGGGTTTCCGCGAGGTGGTGGCTCGCCTGAGGGAACACAACGGAGCTGGGTTGTGTGCAAGTAGTGGGGTGGTGCGCAGGTGAGGTGGTGGCGCCAGGAAGGGAGGGGCCGCTGCATTTCTCGATTTGGGCGTGGATGGGGGGGTTCGAATGCTGGAGAGAGGAGACGACAGACCAGAGAGGGTGGGGCGCGAATTGATCGGAGGGCGGTGGAGATGGCCGGCGGCCAGCGCTAGGAGCGGCGGTGGCTCCCCCCCTCCGTTGTTCCCCTTATTAATTTATTTATTTCGGGTTTGGATCTGATGTTTGACGGGGAAGAGAGGGAGGGTATAGGGAGAGAGGGTGATTATATATATATATAATTAATTAATTTCAAAAAGTACCTTTTTACTTTGAATTCGAAATCGAACTCACCGACTGTCGTGTATAGCTAATTACCCCCATTCCGAACACAATGGGATATGTATCGTAAGCTGATTCGACTTTTTCGATCAGTTTCCATTTAAATTAAATTTAAAATTTATATATTCTATTTTAAACATACTTTTCAATTTACCGGGGCCACATACTGTCTCTAAAAATTCCCGAAAATTTATTTCTAGCTTCGTATTGACGATACAGTCCTAACAAAACTAATTTCGCCGAATTCCGAGACCGTTTGAAAAATGGCCATTTTCCAGTCGATTAAATTCAACTGAAACTGGTCAAACGTGTTTTCTTTTGCCACACTCACATATTGATTTAGAAAATTACGAATTTTGAAACCTAGCAATAACTTGACATCATGGATCCAACAAAAGTGGTTTCGTCGGAAACCGAGGTCGTTTGCAAAATTTCAATTTTTAAGGGCCAAAATTCCATAGCGACTATTCTGAATTTTCAACTGGGCATAACTTTTTATTCCCGCTATGAAATTTTGATTTTTCGGATTCGTTAGAAAGATACTTTCAAATAGATTCTAATATTTTTGGTTTCGCTAAAATCCGGTTTATTTTGAATCTTGTACATTCATTGGAAATTTGAAATCGAATTTTCGAACTACCGCGCCATTTTCAATTCCTTTTATATTTAAAATAAAAATATTTATATTGTAATGACGATTCAAATAAACATATACGTTCTAATTCTATTCAAAATAAATTTCTCGTCATTATTATTTAAAATAATTCATTTTAAATATTCAAAGTTCATTAAAATGGCCAAAATAAAAATTTTAAATTGGCTCGGATTTCCGGGTTGTTACACTATAGATGTGGATACTTTCAAACACCAAAAAGTATAAATATGAGAAAAAGGAAAATAGTAACTTCTGAATTTTTTAAGGAATTGCCCGATGACAAACAGGAGTTCATATCAGATTACTTCAACAAAGTTGGTGATGTTAAGTAAGCTTATATACTGTATAAATAATATACTTTACAAATTTCTTAAATTATAACTTTGTTTACTTTACATTGTAGATGTTCATAATTCAAACGACGAAAACAATATTGTCATACATAAGAACATGACTGAAGAACTGATTTTCGGTGAATTTGTTTCTGGCTAGGTAAGTATATAATATAATTCGACTTATGACACTAATAGATTTGTACACATATGATATTTATTCAGATTACTGAAACATAGAAGCTTTACTGATCACATAATTTTAATTCTTTTAATAATATAAAAAAATAAAAACATATTATTATTATTTTTAAATTTATAACTTACAAAGAAAAATGCACATATATTATGATAATTGCAAAGTGTTTTGCTGTTTTTGTGTCAGTAAACTTTAATTTCTGTCAAATATAATTATCCATTACTAGCATATCCAAACAATATAAAATTGCTTTATTTTATATGTTTATTATTGCAAATGCTCTGATATAATGCCTGTGCAGATAATTGATTGGTTCTGGTATAGAGTAGCAAAAGTGTGGGATGTCAATTCAAACATAGCTTACTTTAATACTACAATGACAGTAAGATCATTATTATAGACATACATGTAATGATTCAGTAATACATCTAGTTTGTATAACTAAAATTTTACTTTGTTTATACAGAAAAGTGCTGCAATTGACATAGAAAATGTCAAAACTCATTCGTTTATTCCAGCTTTGACAGTAGCACTACAAGATTCACGATGTGATGGACATTTCCAGTCCATGAAGAGTCACACTGGGTACTTTGAACATTTGAACCAGAATTTTTAGAATGGACACTGTATGATTCTTTGTCAAACAGATGTAGAAATTGAAGATTTACCAGCAGGCGTAAAAAAGCATGTTAAAAATCATAAGACATTTTGAAAGTTTAAATTTTCTATGTTAAGTAAATTAATAAATATTCTTATTATTATATACAGCAAAATTTAGTCAATGACATAAAACAAGAAACTTCAGAAGAAACAAACTAAGGAGAATACCAAAAAATCATCTGTAGTTACAGTTGGAGAATGTGCTCAACGGCGTAATGGGTAATACTATATAATTTCTATATTGTTTAATTTTTTTAATTTGTTTTTTAATGTATGCATTCAAATAAATAATTTCAACTTTGTTTAAAAAAAATCTGTATAATTATTAGTTTACAATACAGGTACATTATTTTTAGTACTTATATTATAAATGAAGTTTAAAAAGTAATGAAATTAGTTATCTTTTCAAACAATTTAATTTTTTTCCCACATATAATCAACAACACCAAAAGATAAATATTTTTATCTTTTTCAAAATTTTCTTTTTATGTTATACATACATAAAACTACATTCTTTTAAAGAGAAAAACTTATTTACTAAATGTTTTCATAGTATATTAAATTATATTAAAATAATATTAATCTTTCCTACTATAAAATAAATATATATTAATTTTTAATTTAAAAAATCAATAAAATAAATACATTCATCTTTTTTGTTAACTTCTGTTTTTTTATACATTAACTTATGCACATATATATTAATTTTGTAATAAGAATTATAAACTTATTTTAAATTTAACCATCTTAAAATGGATTTATCTTTCTTACAACAAATATGATTGCGGAATGTACGTGGTTATGAACATTTCAAGACTGTCTCAAGATAGAAGTCTTCTTGCAACTATACCTCAAAAAGAAATCAATCGCCTAAGAGCTAGTATTGTATCCAGAATGTTCCGTAATGAAGATTTCGTCAGGACAAAGGATAAGTGTGACAACCCATATTTTAACGGTCCAATTTTTTTTTTTAATAATATTTTATGGGAAAGTTTGGTTAAAATAAATTATTTGGTGATTTTGTGGTTAAAATTAACTAATATGGTTTGATCTTGATAGTTAATAATAATTTGCAACAACTGTAATGACAATAGATTTGTAGTTTAATAAAATGTGAAGTATGGTTTATTTATTTGGAACGGTAATTTAATTTACGTAAAAGTTTAATAAAAGAGAGATGAACATTACAAGGAATGAATTTAATTAATTTCAGTGACTACAATTTGTATTAGGTTATTAATAATAATTTAAGGTGTGGAAACTTCAAAGTTTAATTAACGGTGAAATTTACTAATTAGTTAGACATTAACTGGCCTTTTGTTATTAACAAATGTTGTAAAAATTTACAATAACCTATAATTAAATGGGAAACAAAATAAACAATGCATAGGATATATATATATATATATGGATTATTGTGTATTTTACACTGTGTTGTAATATATATATTTGGAAATTATGTTGCTATAAAATTTGGAAAGTACGAACAAATCAAACATTAACTATTTGGTATTGATACGGTAACCAACTAGAATCCATACAATTAAGTATCGCATTTATTATAAATTAAAAGTGGTAGTTATAATAGTAAGGTAAAAATAAAATGAATGCTACAAGTAAAGTGGTGAATTAATAAGTAATAAATGGTATGTTTGCATGGGATGGAAATTATAAATAAAAACGTAAAAACAATGTGAATCTAATTCTTTTGTTGTTGATAACAAACATGGAATTATATTTAAAACGGAGAGTTATGACAACTCTTAAATTATATATTTAATATTTAATTCATTGGTGCATAGATATTTTACATAATATGGTAGATAAAAATTTGAACTTAAATAGGTATAAATTAGGTATTTAATTGGAGCGGGTATTGATTCCTTTCACGTGAATTTTGGGATTAACGCTGACTGTGTCTCTTTGTTTAAAATTTAACTTTCCACGTTATATTCCCTTTTTCTTCTTCCACTTTTGGATCTCTGCCCATCTTCTTCGCTACTCTTTGTAACTGCTTTTAATAAAAAAATGGCCTTTGAAAAAAAGACATATGCCTCACTCCTCACTTTTCCATGCTAGGTCAGATCAAAACACATCCACTGGTCTGCATGTCCTTGCTGTAGACACCTACCTCCCTAAATTCTACAGCAAAGCCATGTAACGACTAGCAGCGTTATACCTCTCACATTTGGATTAATCAGGTCTTCTTGTCTGGGCACTGTAATGATCGGGTTTCACAAAATGAAGTGAGCAAGTGTTGTAGGCCCATAGAGAGCAATGGGAAGATAGCGTGTAGATTGTGAAGTGGGATAGTTTGCTGTAGATAAACAGTATACATGAGATAGTTAGCCACAACAAGAAGGATGCTTCATTAGTGGTGCGTGATTTAAGGGATTGAACGATGGTTTGGGTTCGTGCTTCTGCTATTTGTGAAAAACACGGTGGAGAGAGAGGATTTAGGTGGAGATGACGTGGCAGAGAGATTTTGGGTGAGGGTTTTCTATAATTATTTTATATAATTTGATTTCTAATGCGTTAACGTGTGTAACTTCTTCATACGAAATCACTTCTACGCGCAGTTGGATCCATTGGATTTGTATCAAAATTCCGGACAACATGGAGTTGTCGTTGATTGATTATGAGACTGTTGATTTTGGGCTAAAAATTGGATTTCAGTCACGTTTAGAACCAAAGGTGAGTGATTTAACCCACTCACGATTAACTAAAGCATTCTAATATTAGTTAAATTAGTATCATGTCATGATATGATTGTATGCATTGATGTTTGACAGTTTAAATGGCATATTGATATTGATTTGCATCGATAGTGTAGTTTAATGTGATTGTTAAATTAAATTTTACAGTTAAGTTTAATTAAAAAAAAGAATCCGACATTAAATTACTGTCTAAACCTGATATCTGGAAATTTGAAAATTTCTATGATATTGGACTGTTTGTATGTATTGATGTGATGAACGACTTGAATGTGATATGTTTGACATATGTTAATTGTGTAAATTTACCTGTTATTCACATTTATTCATATACGACCATTTGTTTGTGCTAATTAATCCCAATCATTACCCCAGATGTTACGGGCATCGAATAAACCCGTGATTAATCATTAAAATGAATTAAGAACGTAGGTTGAAATGATAAATACCTATGACTCTGATTTGGATTGAAATGATATATATCCTTTCCCAAAATACTAAAATTAAAATTTAAGTATCACTTGGCCATAGGATAGAAAATTTTATACTAACACCGGTTGGTTAAATAATTTTTTTTTAACCATGAATTTAGAAATGTTGTTTAAAGACGATAAGGATGATGTTTTATAAATTGATTTCTTTTGAACTTGAACTTGAACTTTGAGTTTTGAAATATAAACAAAAGATAAATAATTTAGTGTTGTAACTGAAGCTATAAAAATGAAATTTAGTGTGAATTGAATTTATTGAAATTGAATGGTTTTACCCACCTTTGAAATTTATTATGAATCAACATTGATTTGAATTATATATGAACTATGAACTCGATATTTGTTATAAATTGAAATCATTGAAAATGAGAATCTGATTTGGAACGTAACTAATTGAATTAATTTGGTCAAAGTGAAATGAATGTAAATTGGAAGTTTAATCGATGGAATTATAAAAATTTGAGTTGATTGAATTGAAGATTGAAATATAACTTCAAGTTTAATTGAAAATGTTAGAGAACGATTCTAATTCCAACTATAGTATTTCAAAACCATTCTTTATAAACTATTTTAATAATAATTATATTTTCTATATAAACTATTTTACTTTATTACTATTTTATTTTATAAATTATTTTAAATAAATCATTTTATAATTAACTATTTATTTTATAAATTATTCTAATATGTTAACTATAGATTTTACTAAATTTGATAATTCTATTTTAATTACAAACTATTTATTTTTCAACTATTTCAAATTTTATATCTAAACTATTTCACATATATTTTTACTATTTTAATATTCAAATTATTTTAAAAGTTGGAATTGTTCAAGATTTAAGTTTGGTTTTTAAAGGAGATTTCATTATGAAACATTATATTTTGACTATTGAAATGATTTTAGAAAATATGATATTTTCGATATGAAGTACGAACCCCCTTTCAAATGTAAAAGAACTGACCGGTGCGAAAAATGTAAACGTTTGGTTGTTAAAGAGACCGGGATCGGATATTTTCATACTCTCTGCCAATACTGAAAACCACTTTAACAACTGTGTACGCGGTGAAGTTCCAGAAATGGTTTTGGATGGATTTGGAGGGGATTACTGGATTTGAAGAAAGAGAACGATGATGGATAGCCTTGGCCTTCGGGTCATAATTAAAATGACTAAAACAGGAGCCATACCCAGGTTAATTGAGTTAGCTACTCTGAGCAAGCATACTTCTTCGATACCATATATATACTTTGTGATTGATTGGCGCCTTTGATTGATTTTGGGGGTATGTCTGGGGTGGGCGGTAGTTGCGGCTATGCGTTACCACCGGCCAGGGTCCGCAATCCGGTAGAATCACTATTGATGCGTATTGCCTCGATGCCTTGTCATATTTATCCTAATCGAACCCCTACGATTTTGATTTAACGTTGTCGTATCACGGTGCATCCCTATCCGCCGACGTACTGGTGTGTTATATGCAAACTGTATGGCAACGGTATAAACGGTGTAAGGGTAATAATGGTAATCCCCCTTACATTATTTTATTATGTTATATTTAACCATAGACATTATTATAATAGCGTATTATATTATATAGTATTAGTTTGATGGATCCTTAAGAGGTGGAAATTCCCGTAACATCTCTTAAGTTATTGCACTCACATTATTACATGAAATTTGATTTAACTAATATGAGAATGATTTAGTTCTGATCTGATTGTTTGTTGTGTTTCTTTTTGCAATATGCTCGGGTCAGACCGAGTTGCAGTTAGCGAAGTTTCACTTGCTTTGAAGATACGATTATGAAGATGAAGATGGAGCTCAACAGACGTATTATTATTATTCCGCTGCAAATGCATTGGTATGTTGTATGTTAATTTACTCTGATAATAGTTGTAAAATATAATAAAATGTATGTTTTAACAGCTTCATGAACTGTTATTTATTTATTTATTGTATTTTGTCCTTCCGCTATAAGATTCTATATTTGTTTTCTTCTTTCTTCTTTTTCTTATTTTAATCCCAATAACTATCCGTATTTTTGATCTGTTTATGTCGACATTAATAATCAACTGTCGATCTGAATGGTCAAAAATCTCGGATGTTACATTTGGTATCAGAGCTTTGGTTTAGCGAAACCTTAGCTCTATTTGGGATTAACTCATTAGAGATAGGGATAAAATGCCCTAGAATGAGTTGGAGTGTATATGAGAGAGCGTACTTGTAATTTGAAATAAAAATGCTTTGAATTGTGTTAATTTATTCTATTGAGTATTTATGAATTCTGGTCGGTACTTGGGACGCCAAGGCATCAATAGGGATTTCTAAACACTTGAATAGGATTCGTTGACATAATATTATTTTGAATTATATTTTATTTATATATAGAATTATTTGAAATATGTGAATTTTGATTTTATTAATGATAATATTAAAATTTTCACCAATTATTACTCGATTAATCAATAATTTAAAACTATTGGTTATTGAATGATTTAAGAAATAAATATTGGAATATTGAAAAAAAAAATCAGTAATGAAATAAGAAGTAAAATGTGAATTTGAGAATTTGATTATGGGTGATTTTGTAATATTGATTTGCAAATGGTTTGAAAGGATATATTTATATTTTAAAAGTGTTTCATATAGAATTTTTTTTTAAATGAATTATTGGAAAAAATAATAAGTGTATACCCTCTTATCTTTGAAAATGATTTCGGTGATGAGTGCACGCATCATCGATGTTTATTTTCAAGAGTCTAAGTAGGGAGACATTTAATATTTTGTATTTTTTTTTTACGAAATTGAACTTTATTTAAATCCTTTTTATAGTATGGTTTTATGTAAACGATATATTATAAATAAAAAATTGAGAAAAAAAGAACCTAAAATTTAATTCTTGAAATCTTGAATAAGCAATGAATTGAAACTTCTGAATATTAAGAGAGTATAATTATAATAAAATTCTTAAGAATTGGATAATAAATTGAAACGAACGGTAACCACTGAAACTTGTGTAATAAATAAGAGAAATGATGAAATATAGATTAACTTAAGAAATGTAAAATGGAATTGATGGTAACTAATTAAAATTTTGTATGAATTTGAACTATAACCAACTTAGGCTTAAGTGATGAAGTTAATGGACTGCGCTAATAAGAATTAATGTTGAATATAATGGATGTGGTTTAAATGGATGCAAAGAAATCAAAAGGTAAATGAGATTTAATAAAAGAAGAAGAATAACGAATCAGTTGATTTAATTTAAAAAAAACAATTAGAAATGAATAAGCCTATATTTAATACAAGTAAAGTGAATCAACTCAAAAGTAAAATGAATTGAATGTAAATCTATATAATTATTGATAAAATGAATGTCAACGAGTGAATGTAAACAAATTGAATAATGATAGAAAGTAATAAATAATAAACCAAAACATTGACATTTGGAACAAATAGGAATGCAATATAACAAATGAAATATGTATTATTTAAGAATGGAATGAACAAATGAAGTCATACAAATAAAATATTGACATTTAAATTTGGTTATGGTGCTTGTTTGGACAAATGTAATTGTTTGGATATTTTATTTGTTCTTTTGGTTACCTTGGCTATTTCATGAATGTTTATTGTAAACACACACACACACACACACACACATTTATCACTTTTATATGTATGCTTCATTAGTGTTTTAGTAGGTATGAAAGGGAATCGCTTGCTTTTGGAGCTGCTTGCGCATAAAATGTTATTTTTTTTACTCGCTCTAAATAAGCCAAATCGCTAATAACGCAAATAAAAGGTACGTATATCGAGTTACATAGCGCATCTTCAAAATTATATATTTTTTCCCCAATTGGGATGCCTCATCACTGAGATGAGATGTATATTTATGATTAGGAATATATTATTGTTTTCTGGACCTAGTTGTACAAAGGAGACTCTGCCGAAATTTCCGTGAATTGAAGACTTGGAAAATTTATAGAATTTAAGTTTTCAATGTGTATAAAATTATTTGGTATAGATTAATGTTTTAAGTTAAGTCGAAAATTATATGGCTAAATATATATGAATTGATAACTTTCTTACTACATCCCTTTTCGGGGATGAAAAGTTTTGAGTAGGGGAGAGTGTAACAACCCATATTTTAACTGTCCAATTTTTTTTTTAATATTATTTTATGGGAAAGTTTGGTTAAAATAAATTATTTGGTGATTTTGTGGTTAAAATTAACTAATATGGTTTGATCTTGATAGTTAATAATAATTTGCTACAACTGTAATGGCAATAGATTTGTAGTTTAATAAAATGTGAAGTATGGTTTATTTATTTGGAACAGTAATTTAATTTATGTAAAAGTTTAATAAAAGAGAGATGAACATTACAAGGAATGAATTTAATAAATTTCAGTGACTACAATTTGTATTAGGTTATTAATAATAATTTAAGGTGTGGAAACTTCAAAGTTTAATTAACGGTGAAATTTACTAATTAGTTAGACAGTAACTGGCCTTTTGTTATTAACAAATGTTGTAAAAATTTACAATAACCTATAATTAAATGGGAAACAAAATAATCAATGCATTGGATATATATATATACATATATATATATATATGGACTATTGTGTATTTTACATTGTGTTGTAATATATATATTTGGAAATTATGTTGTATAAAAGTTGGAAAGTACGAACAAATCAAACATTAACTATTTGGTATTGATATGGTAACCAACTAGAATCCATACAATTAAGTATCGCATTTATTATAAATTAAAAGTGGTAGTTATAATAGTAAGGTAAAAATAAAATGAATGCTACAAGTAAAGTGGTGAATTAATAAGTAATAAATGGTATGTTTGCAAGGGATGGAAATTATAAATAAAAACGTAAAACCAATGTGAATCTAATTCTGTTGTTGTCGATAACAAACATGGAATTATATTTAAAACAGAGAGTTACGACAACTCTTAAATTATATATTTAATATTTAATTCATTGTTGCATAGATATTTTACATAATATGGTAGATAAAAATTTGAACTTAAATAGGTATAAATTAGGTATTTAATTGGAGTGGGTATTAATTCCTTTCACGTGAATTTTGGGATTAACATTGACTGCGTCTCTTTGTTTAAAATTTAACTTTCCACGTTATATTCCCTTTTTCTTCTTCCCCTTTTGGATCCCTGCCCATCTTCTTCGCTGCTTTTTGAAACTGCTTTTAATAAAAAAATGGACTTTGAAAAAAAGACGATCTGCCTCACTCCTCACTTTTCCATGCAAGGTCAGATCAAAACACATCCATTGGTCTGCATGTCCTTGCTGTAGACACCTACCTCCCTAAATTCTACAGCAAAGCCATGTAACGACTAGTAGCGTTATACCTCTCACATTTGGATGAATCAGGTCTTCTTGATTGGGCATTGTAATGATCGGGTTTCACAAAATGAAGTGAGCAAGTGTTGTAGGCCCGTAGGGAGCAATGGGAAGATAGCGTGTAGATTGTGAAGTGGGATAGTTAGCTGTATATAAATAGTATACATGAGATAGTTAGCTACAACAAGAAGGATGCTTCACTAGTGGTGCGTGATTTAAGGGATTGAACGATGGTTTGGGTTCGTGCTTCTGCTATTTGTGAAAAACACAGTGGAGAGAGAGGATTTAGGGATGTTGTTTAATTAAAAATTTGTTTTAACCATGAATTTAGAAATGTTGTTTAAAGACGATAAGGATGATGTTTTATAAATTGATTTCTTTTGAACTTGAACTTTGAGTTTTGAAATATAAACAAAAGATAAATAATTTAGTGTTGTAACTGAAGCTATAAAAATGAAATTTAATGTGAATCGAATTTATTGAAATTGAATGGTTTTACCCACCTTTGAAATTTATTATGAATCAACATTGATTTGAATTATATATGAACTGTGAACTCGATATTTGTTATAAATTGAAATCATTGAAAATGAGAATCTGATTTGGAACGTAACTATTTGAATTAATTTGGTCAAAGTGAAATGAATGTAAATTGGAAGTTTAATCGATGGAATTATAAAAATTTGAGTTGATTGAATTGAAGATTGAAATATGACTTCAAGTTTAATTGAAAATGTTAGAGAACGATTCTAATTCAAACTATAGTATTTCAAAACCATTCTTTATAAACTATTTTAATAATAATTATATTTTCTATATAAACTATTTTACTTTATTACTATTTTATTTTATAAATTATTTTAAATAAATCATTTTATAATTAACTATTTATTTTATAAATTATTCTAATATGTTAACTATAGATTTTACTAAATTTGATAATTCTATTTTAATTACAAACTATTTATTTTTCAACTATTTCAAATTTTATATCTAAACTATTTCACATATATTTTTACTATTTTAATATTCAAATTATTTTAAAAGTTGGAATTGTTCAAGATTTAAGTTTGGTTTTTAAAGGAGATTTCATTATGAAACATTATATTTTGACTATTGAAATGATTTTAGAAAATATGATATTTTCGATATGAAGTACGAACCCCCTTTGAAATGTAAAAGAACTGACCGGTGCGAAAAATGTAAACGTTTGGTTGTTAAAGAGACCGGGATCGGATATTTTCATACTCTCTACCAATACTAAAAACCATTTTAACAACTGTGTACGCGGTGAAGTTCCAGAAATGGTTTTGGATGGATTTGGAGGCGATTACAGGATTTGAAGAAAGAGAACAATGATGGATAGCCTTGGCCTTCGGGTCATAATTAAAATGACTAAAACAGGAGCCATACCCAGGTTAATTGAGTTAGCTACTCTGAGAAGGCATACTTCTTCGATACCATATATATACTTTGTGATTGATTGGCACCTTTGATTGATTTTGGGGGTATGTCTGGGGTGGGCGGTATTTGCGGCTATGCGTTACCACCGGCCTGGGTCCGCAATCCGGTAGAATCACTACTGATGGGTATTGCCTCGACGCCTTGTCATATTTATCCTGATCGAGCCCCTACGATTTTGATTTAACGTTGTCGTATCACGGCGCATCCCTATTCGCCGACGTATTGGTGTGTTATATGCAAACTATACGGCAACGGTATAAACGGTGTAAGGGTAATAATGTTAATCCCGCTTACATTATTTTATTGTAACGACCTGAGTTTTCAAATCGGAAAAAAAAATTATTTAACAATAAATTCCAAGAAATAAACAAGCAAATAAAATAAAATGATTAAATTTAGTTATTAGAATGAATATATTCAATGTTTATTGATAAAAATAAAATATTTGTATGAAAAGTATTTGAAATTAACTTTGTAATCAAAACGTTATAAGTTCGTTCCGTGTAATTCTGATAAATTTAAAATGAATAAATTTAAATGACCGTTCATTAAACCAAGTGAAATTAAGAATAAAAATAATTTTTTTATAAAACATTCAAATCACTGATAATTGTGTGCCGTTGTGTTCGTCACGACGTCCTGATTCCAATGGTATATTTATACTGGTATTTTGGTGTCCGTAAAGACAAATGGATAGACAGTTATTTTCATACAGGTGACCCTGTAAAGAAGTGCAACATCAACAATCAGACTGAAATTAATGTGCGTGACCTACTAAGAATGTTTACAAACAAACAAGAAAAAAATATCTTCTCAAAAACCCAATAATAGTGTAGGAGAGTACTTAGAATTAAATGAGAAGTGAACGAAGACCAAAATTTTCTTCTTGCATTAAATAAGGAGTGGTGCAGGCACGTTATTTGCAAATGAATATAAGAATTCACCTACCACTATTATATACTTATATATGGCAGCCCAAACCTCTTCGCTCTCTCTCCCTTCTTTTCATTGTCTCTTGTCCCTAACTATTTTTCTTCCTTCTGAAAAACTTTGTTCGTATAAAAAAAAACAAAGAAAAATATCAAAAGAGAATAACAGACCAAGAAAATGCATGCATGAAGTAACCGCCAGCACCACTCTTCATCCGAAAGCCCACGCACTCAGCCCTCCATCCTCTTACTCTACGCTTTCTCTCCTCTTGCTGAAGCCGCTCCATCCCTCTCTTTCTCCACGCTCTCTTATCGACAACATCTCGTCGTCATCATTTAGCTCTCGGAACCCAAAAGTGAGTCGTTACTCATGTCTAAACTTCTCTAATGTGTTATGCATGCGTGTGTGTTAAAATATATATGTTTATGTTATATGAGTCACTGTGTGTGTATTACCTATATACTTGTCTTAAGAATATGTTATTTGTGTGCATGTATGAAGTGAAGTGTCTGAGTATATGTAGTGCATGCTTACGTAAAAGTAAAAATAAAAATAATAATAAATAAAAACAATGGCCACTTTCAATTTATTTATTTTTCATGCAAGGAAGAAACACGCATGGAGTGTTTTCCTTCTCTGACAATGGAAACATATACTTCATTCACTCATTTTTGGTTTTCTATATTTTCTCACATGCATGGACACAAAAAATGGAAACATACTTCCTTTCTTCACCCTCTGTTCTTTCTATTTCTTCTTTCCTGCACCAATGTTTTTGTTATTTTTGTTGCTTGAGAAAGGATACATGCATTCGCATGAATAAAGGAAATGGCAAATTTAATTTCTTGTCCTTGGCAACAAAAAAAAAGCGCAAGCATGAGGGGAAAATGCAAAGTAGTGAACGCATGGGAAGAAGCCAATTCATTCTTCTTCACATTTTTACTTCTCTTTGCTAGCTCTGTAAAACACATTTTCTACTCTGTTCTTGGTTCCTTCTTCACAAAAATGGAGTGCAACACATATGTTGCTAGCATTCATTTTTCCTTTTTTTTCATTTGCGCTCACTATCTTTTTCATTCAAAAAATATATATACATGGGGATGGACACATTTGAGTGTGTGTTTTGTGTTGTGACTGTATATGTAAGTATGTGTATAAATATATATATACGTGCAGTATGTGTGAATTCCATACATGTGTGAGTCCGTGAGTGAGTGAGTGCAAATATATATTTGTGTGTGTCACCTATTATGTGAGTTTACGTATGATGTATTTGTTGACATGCGCTGGAAAACAAATTGGGAATGCTTTAACGTATGTTCCATTCACTATGTTTTAAAATGGTGCATGGCTTTAAAAATGAATCATGTCACTATATTGAGAAAAAAGAAAAATTAAGTAGGTTAATAAAATAAAAATACGTCTTTTGCAGACCCAAAATATTTAGAAAAATAGGTAAAATCGTAAAAGGGACCCATCGAACTCAAATGGCTCTGTTTCAAAAATGAACTGTGTAAGCTTTTTCACAGTTTCAGCGCGAACCGAATACTCGGTAATCAGCGCGACGAGACGGACACAACGGTATATAATTTGCAGTGTCTGCATGCTCCGTTCAAAAACGCGTTACGGACCCCTTTGACGTAAAAATGCGGATGTGAAACGAAGGTCAAAACGTCCGATTTTTGCATAACGAATTTCACCGTTGGATTACTGTCAACGACTAGAATATTTTTCATGTTTGTCCAAACTTGTTTTAAAGAGATTTTAAAATCGCTAAAAATCGAACTGTTATGCGCACCTTTGCACTCAAAATTGCACGACCGACGACATTCAAATTTTTCGACGAAATTTTCACAGCTTCAACATTTCATTATTCGTATTTTAAATTCCCAATTTTAAAAATCACAGAATATTTTCAAATTTCGATGATTAAACTTTGGTTTAAATTATATACATAAAAAAATTGATTTAAATTGATGAATAGAATATTAAGTGATTTAAATTTTATTTGAACTTATTGAAATAACCATTGTTGAACCTCTTATAAAAAAAAACGTTAGCCTAAATATTTAAGGAAATAAATCTCAAAATTGTAAATTTAGATACAAATTTAGTTGAGGAAAACAATTTAGTTAAATGAAGTATAATTTTGAAATTTGAGTGAAGTATTCAATAGTTGGAAATTGTAAATTTTATAAAAGAAAATTACAACCTTGATTTATTGATTTGGAACTTTGGAATTAGACACAAAGTTAAGTTTACAAGTGCAAAGGATAAAAATGTTTTAATATTACAAATAGGAATATTTGATAGTCAAGTTTAAATAATAAGTTAAAATACAAATTATGCTTTGATCTATTCGAAATTAATCAATGAAAAATAAATTGAATGACGTTAGTTGTCAAAGAGACCGGAGCCAGTTATGGACACATTCTCTATCGATACTGGAACCACTTTGTTAACTACGTTCGTGAAGTGATTGTTTTTGGTGTACGTTTACTGGATTGAAGAAAGTGAACGATATTGGATGACCGACACTTGTGTCAAATTTGAAATGACTAAAACAGGAGCCGTGCTGGACCATTGAGGCTAGCTACCTCTAGCAGACACACTTCTTCGTGTATTCTATTTTTTTGTTATTTGGTGATCACCCTTGATTTTGGAAGTGTTGTGTTGCGGTGGGCCGTTAGGGGTTACCACCAGTCCGGATCAAGCAAACTGGTAGTATCCTACCTTGGGCATTGCCTCACGTGCCTTGTCATACGTTTTATCCTTATGTGCGACCATTACGAGTTTCTATTTAACATGTGCCTATAGGGGACTCACTGGCTATCGACGTTCTACTGGTTGTGTTACAGGACCTGCATAGACCACATTGTTTAAAAACGTGTTAAGGGGGATCAATGTAAAGCCTTAACGCTATTTTAAATATTTTATATTACTGTTAGACATTACATATAATAGTGTATCATACTATATATAGATAGTTTAACGGATCCTTAAGAGATGGAAAATACCGTAACATCTCTTGAGTTATTTGCATTTGAGTTTAGATCTAATCACATTAGAATGTTTAGACCTGACTCGAGTGTTTTGTGTTTTTCTCATTTCGCTCGGGTCAGACTGAGTATTGCAGTGTTCTCGAGGAGCACTTTATCTGGAGCCAAAGACCTAGTCGAAGACTCTATCCTATCCAGTATTAGTTCCTATTTCCGTTTGGCTTGTATTTGCGAACTTTATGAGTCGCTATATTGTATAATTAAATTGTAACTATTTAAGTAGCTTCATGAACTGCTTATGTATATTATTTCATTTCCGTTGCGAGATTCTGTGTTATTCTGTATATGTGATTCTATGATCTGATTCTATTATACACCCCAAATTGATTATCTGTCAGTTTTGAATCGTTCGAGTTGGACATGTGTGGTTATATTGTCAACTTGGATTATTCAGAAAAGGCGGGTTGTCACAGTTGTTATCAGAGCCAAGATTTAGAAACACCTTAGCCTGGGGGTAGAACTCACTATAGATAGGGTTAGAAATACCCTAGAATGAGTAGAATCATTTCCGATAGAGCGTATTTTGAAAGTATAAAATGTTTAAAAATCAAACCTATTTTCAAAATCTCTTTTTAAAACTTTAGCCTATTTTCTTTAATTTGGATTCTCTTCAGTTTAAATTTCTCAAATTTTTTCCTTATCTTATCCTGGACTTTTCAGGATGAATCGAGGAAGAGGTAGAAATGCTAGAGGTAGGGGAAGAGGATTTGGTCCCATACCTGAAGCACCAGTTGTTCTAGTTCCTCCAGTTAGATTCACTATTTTGTGCAAGGAATTTTCTCAACTAGGCGGCACCAAATTTATTGGATCAGAAGGAATTATTGAAGCCCAGCAATGGCTTAAGAGTATTGAAAGAATCTTTACTGGCTTGGAGATCACTGAAGCCCAAAAGCGCCAATTAGCTATTTGGCAGTTGGACGAATCAGCTCGTGATTGGTGGGAAACTGTCACAGCTCATACTCTTGATGCGAACATCACTTGGGAGTTGTTTAGGTAAAATCTAATGGAATTCATATTCGAAATGTTTATCTTTAGAATATATCTAATCGTGCCTACAAATCTTTAGGGAGGCATTCGCGACTAAATGGATGCCAGAAGCTGGAAAGTCTCAGTTGTACCGTAGTTTCATGGACCTTAAGCAGGGAACCATGACATTCTCTGATTATGAAAGGAAGTTCAATGAACTGTCCAAGTTCGGCCCTGGTCTGATTGACACTCCTTTGAAGAAAAACGAGAAATTCGTAGCAGGAGCCCGTCCAGAGTATTACAATCACCTCACTGCTCACATTCATGGCACCTTCACAGCTCTCATTGACATGGCTCTTCGTTATGAGAACCTTGATCCTAAGGAAGCGGTTGTTCATTCTCAGACTACTCAGGGGGAGTCTAGCAATGCAAAGAAGAGGAAACCGAACTTTCAGCAACAGAAAAAGAATTGGCAGAATAGAGGTGGAGTGGGGCATCCACAGAGACAGCCTGTTGACTTGTCCAAGATCGCATGCTTTAAGTGAAAACAACAGGGACACTATGCCAACAGCTGCCCAGTTTCAGCAGGAGCAACTGTTCCTCCGGTTCAGATGACTAGGCGAGACCTTTGCTTTATTTGCTTACAGCCTGGCCACCAGAAGAAGGATTGCCCAACCCAGAGGAAGGGTACACCATCGGGAGTCTTTGCTGTTACCACTCCTAAGACGGAGGATAACAAAGGTACACTCCAAGGCACCTTTTCATTACATAATTTACCTGTTCGCGTCTTAATTGATACTGGTGCTTCCCATAGCTTTATATCTGTTGATTTATGTGATAAACTTAATCAAGTCCTAAAACCCGAACACGCATCTAAATTCCTATGTGTATCAAACCCTATTGGTGGACCTGCGAATCTTGAGATGATTTGCAAAGGGGTTAAACTTCTTAAAGGCATGTACCGTTTTTACTTGGGATTTTTATGTTCTTGGCTTCAAGGCATTTGATATATTGTTGGGAGGAGATTGGTTAAGGAAGTTCGATGCCATTATTTCTTGCAAAGCGCGAACTGTCTCTTTACGTTGTGACAAAGGTAAACCCTTGAAGATCGAATGTAAATTGCCTCAAGATATTGCAGGAAGTTTCATTTTCTCTCTCGATTCTCATCTTAGTGATTTTAGCACTACTCCTGTTGTTCAATATTTTCCTGATGTTTTTGGAGAAGTAACTTCCTTACCGCCTCATCGTGAAATCGAATTCCGTATTTATCTCATTCAAGGAGCTAGGCCCATTGTACTTGCCCTAAGAAGAATGGCACCTAAGGAGAAGATTGAATTAAAGGTGCAAATAGAAGATCTATTCTCTAAAGATCTAATTCGTCAAAGTCATTCAGAATGGGGAGCTGTAGTTGTATTTTTTACTAAGTCAGACGGTTCTCTGAGAATGTGCGTAGATTATCGAGAATTGAATAAGCTTACTCACAAGAACCGATATCCAATGCCTCGTATTAATGACCTATTTGATCAACTGCACGGAGCCAAGATATTTTCTCAACTCGACCTTGCCACAGGTTTTCACCAACTTCGAATTTCTGAAGATAGTATTCCCAAAATGGCTTTTTGAATAGAAGACGGTTTCTATGAATGGTTAGTTATGCCATTTGGTTTAACTAATGCCCCAGCTTACTTTGTTGACCTCATGAACAGAGTATTCCGGGATGTTCTGAATAGGTTTGTCCTTGTCTTTATTGATGATATTCTAGTCTTTTCTAAGACTAAGGAAGAGCGTGAGGAGCATCTCAAGTTTGTTCTTAAAACTTTGAGAGATCATCAACTGAAGGCCAAGTTTTCTAAGTGTCATTTCTGGAGAGATGAAGTTAGGTTTCTTAGACATATTGTTTCGGAGAATGGAATTTCAGTCGATCCAGCTAAGATCGATGTAATCAAAGATTGGAAAACTCCTGAAACTCCAACCGATATTCGTAGTTTCCTTGGCTTAGCTGGTTATTATAGGAGATTCATCGAAAATTTTGCTCGAATTTCTTCACCACTCACAACTTTGACTGGAAAGAATGTTAAGTTCGATTGGAGCGATAAGTGTATAAAAGCATTTAATGAACTTAAACGCAAGTTAACTTCTGCTCCTGTTCTTACTGTTCTGGATGGAAGTGAAGGTTTGACTGTTTATACCGATGCTTGCGGAGAAGGTTTGGGAGCTGTTCTTATGCAGCATGGTAAAGTTATTTCTTATGATGGTAGACAACTCAGAGTTCATGAGGTTAATTATGCAGCGCATGAGTTAGAACTACTTGCTGTAGTTTTTGCTCTTAAGTTGTGCAGGCACCATCTTTTGGGAATTAAATTTGAACTCTTCACTGACCACAAATCATTGAAGTATATCTTTTCTCAGAAGGATCTGAATCAGAGGCAAGTCAGATGGCTCGAGTTCTTAGCATCCTATGACCTCGACATCAACTATACCCCCGGAAAGGCTAATGTGGTAGCCGGCACTTTGAGTAGAAACAAAGCAATGTTATTCCAAATTACTGCTTCTCCAGCTCTTATGGATCGCATTATTGCTAAGCAAGAAGAAGATGAAATGCTTAGGCGAATAAAGGAAAGCGTTCTCAATAAAGAAGTTGTTAATGTGCAAAAGGGATAGGGCACTGAAATTGGTACCAATGGAATTATGAGGATCAACAATCATATTTGCGTTCCGAATGTGGATGGTCTAAGACAGGAGGTGCTTAGGGAGAATCATCAGCCCAAACTTTCTATTCATCCTGGGGTCACCAAGATGTATCAGAATATGAAGAAGCTTTATTGGTGGAGTGGAATGAAGAGAGACATTTCTATTCATATCAGTAGATGCGCCACTTGCCAACAAGTAAAAGCCGACCATCAGAAGACTGCAGGTTTGTTACAGCCTTTAGAGATTCCTAACTGGAAATGGGATCAAATTTCTATGGATTTCATAGATGGATTACCAAGGACCAGGAGGGGAAATGAAAGCATTTGGGTTATTGTTGATAGACTAACCAAATCAGCCCACTTTATTCATGTAAAGACAACTCGAACTGCTTCAAGTTTAGCCGAGCTCTATATGAAGGATATAGTCCGACTTCATGGTGTTCCGTCTAGCATAGTATGTGATAGAGACCCCATTTTTACTAGCAAATTCTGGAAAGCTTTCCAGATAACTTTGGGAACTCAATTGAATCTGAGCACCGCCTATCATCCTCAGACAGACGGTCAGACCGAAAGAGTAAATCAGATTCTGGAGGATTTGCTTCGTGCTTGTGCTTTAGATTTTGGGGGATCTTGGGAAGATCATCTCCATCTCGTTGAATTCACCTATAATAATAGCTATCAGGTAATTTAATTCAAATTAAAATTCATGTTTAAATAAATGTAAATCTTGAATAAATCTTTGAAATTCAGGCGAGTATTAAAATGGCACCGTTCGACGCTCTGTATGGACGACCATGTAAATCTCCATCCTGTTGGATTGAATCTGGAAATCGACTTGTTCTGGGCCCGGAAATGATTTTGGAAGCTTCTGAAAAAGTTGGAGAAATCAAAAGGAGGATGAAGATTGCCCAGGATAGACAAAAGAAGTACGCTGATGGAAAGAGGAGACATTTGGAATTTGTTGTTGGTGATCTTGTATTTCTGAAAATATCACCTTTTAAGAACGTAATTCATTTTGGAAAGAAAGGGAAGCTTGCTCCGAGATTTGTTGGTCCTTTTCCTATCTTAGAAAAGATTGGCGGTTTGGCTTACAGAGTTGATTTACCAGAGAAACTATCGGGTGTGCATAATGTATTCCATGTTTCACATATTCGCAGATATGTACATGACCCGTTAGCTATAGCCCAACCTGCTTTATTTGAAGATATGGATGTTGAGCCAAATCTTACTATCGAAAGAAGACCACTTCATATAGTCGATAAAGATACAAAGCAACTTAGAAGGAAGATAGTTAATCTCATCAAAGTTCAGTGGAGTAGAGATGACAGAGATTGCACTTGGGAAACTGAGGAGAGTATCCTTGCCTCAAATCCTGAATTGTTTGCATAAGGTACTCAATTCATCTTTAAATCATTCTTACGTTTCTGCTTATTTCTTTACTTTTCCTTGTTCCGTTCTTTTCGAGGACGAAAAGACTTGAGTAGGGGAGAATGTAATGACCTGAGTTTTCAAATCGGAAAAAAAAAATTATTTAACAATAAATTCCAAGAAATAAACAAGCAAATAAAATAAAACGATTAAATTTAGTTATTAGAATGAATATATTCAATGTTTATTGATAAAAATAAAATATTTGTATGAAAAGTATTTGAAATTAACTTTGTAATCAAAACGTTATAAGTTCGTTCCGTGTAATTCTGATAAATTTAAACTGAATAAATTTAAATGACCGTTCATTAAACCAAGTGAAATTAAAATTAAAAATAAAATTTTAATAAAACATTCAAATCACTGATAACTGTGTGCCGTTGTGTTCGTCACGACGTCCTGATTCCAATGGTATATTTATACTGGTATTTTGGTGTCCGTAAAGACAAATGGATAGACAGTTATTTTCATACAGGTGACCCTGTAAAGAAGTGCAACATCAACAATCAGACTGAAATTAATGTGCGTGACCTACTAAGAATGTTTACAAACAAACAAGAAAAAAAATATCTTCTCAAAAACCCAATAATAGTGTAGGAGAGTACTTAGCATTAAATGAGAAGTGAACGAAGACCAAAATTTTCTTCTTGCATTAAATGAGGAGTGGTGCAGGCATGTTATTTGCAAATGAATACAAGAATTCACCTACCACTATTATATACTTATATATGGCAGCCCAAACCTCTTCGCTCTCTCTCCCTTCTTTTCATTGTCTCTTCTCCCTAACTAGTTTTCTTCCTTCTGAAAAACTTTGTTCGTATAAAAAAAACAAAGAAAAATATCAAAAGAGAATAACAGACCAAGAAAATGCATGCATGAAGTAACCGCCAGCACCACTCTTCATCCCAAAGCCCACGCACTCAGCCCTCCATCCTCTTACTCTACGCTTTCTCTCCTCTTGCTGAAGCCGCTCCATCCCCCTCTTGCTCCGCGCTCTCTTATCGACAACATCTCGTCGTCATCATTTAGCTCTCGGAACCCAAAAGTGAGTCGTTACTCATGTCTAAACTTCTCTAATGTGTTATGCATGCGTGTGTGTTAAAATATATATGTTTATGTTATATGAGTCACTGTGTGTGTATTACCTATATACTTGTGTTAAGAATATGTTATTTGTGTGCATGTATGAAGTGAAGTGTCTGAGTATATGTAGTGCATGCTTACGTAAAAGTAAAAATAAAAATAAAAATAAAAATAAATAAAAACAATGGCCACTTTCAATTTATTTATTTTTCATGCAAGGAAGAAACACGCATGGAGTGTTTTCCTTCTTTGACAATGGAAACATATACTTCATTCACTCATTTTTGGTTTTCCATATTTTCTCCTGTTACTTTGCCACATGCATGGACACAAAAAATGGAAACATACTTCCTTTCTTCACCCTCTGTTCTTTCTATTTCTTCTTTCCTGCACCAATGTTTTTGTTATTTTTGTTGCTTGAGAAAGGATACATGCATTCGCATGAATAAAGGAAATGGCAAATTTAATTTCTTGTCCTTGGCAACAAAAAAAAAGCGCAAGCATGAGGGGAAAATGCAAAGTAGTGAACGCATGGGAAGAAGCCAATTCATTCTTCTTCACATTTTTACTTCTCTTTGCTATCTCTGTAAAACACATTTTCTACTCTGTTCTTGGTTCCTTCTTCACAAAAATGGAGTGCAACACATATGTTGCTAGCATTCATTTTTCCTTTTTTTTCATTTGCGCTCACTATCTTTTTCATTCAAAAAAAAAATATACATGGGGATGGACACATTTGAGTGTGTGTTTTGTGCTGTGACTGTATATGTAAGTGTGTGTATAAATATGTATATACATGCAGTATGTGTGTATTCCATACATGTGTGAGTCCGTGAGTGAGTGAGTGCACATATATATTTGTGTGTGTCACCTATTATGTGAGTTTACGTATGATGTATTTGTTGACATGCGCTGGAAAATAAATTGGGAATGCTTTAACGTATGTTCCATTCACTATGTTTTAAAATGGTGCATGGCTTTAAAAACGAATCATGTCACTATATTGAGAAAAAAGAAAAATTAAGTAGGTTAATAAAATAAAAAAACGTCTTTTGCAGACCCAAAATATTTAGAAAAATAGGTAAAATCGTAAAAGGGACACATCGAACTCAAATGGCTCTGTTTCAAAAATGAACTGTGCAAGCTTTTTCACAGTTTCAGCGCGAACCGAATACCGAAACTGACAAGTGAGTATATTTCGGTAATCAGCGCGACGAGACAGACACAACGGTATATAATTTGCAGTGTCTGCATGCTCTGTTCAAAAGCGCAAGCATGAGGGGAAAATGCAAAGTAGTGAACGCATGGGAAGAAGCCAATTCATTCTTCTTCACATTTTTACTTCTCTTTGCTAGCTCTGTAAAACACATTTTCTACTCTGTTCTTGGTTCCTTCTTCACAAAAATGGAGTGCAACACATATGTTGCTAGCATTCATTTTTCCTTTTTTTTCATTTGCGCTCACTACCTTTTTCATTCAAAAAAAATATATACATGGGGATGGACACATTTGAGTGTGTGTTTTGTGCTGTGACTGTATATGTAAGTGTGTGTATAAATATGTATATACGTGCAGTATGTGTGTATTCCATACATGTGTGAGTCCGTGAGTGAGTGAGTGTACATATATATTTGTGTGTGTCACCTATTATGTGAGTTTGCGTATGATGTATTTGTTGACAT
Organism: Allium sativum; assembly: GCA_030737875.1. Taxonomy (NCBI): domain Eukaryota; kingdom Viridiplantae; phylum Streptophyta; class Magnoliopsida; order Asparagales; family Amaryllidaceae; genus Allium; species Allium sativum. The sequence goes on from JASFAX010002299.1 coordinate 30,501, forward strand.
GCGCTGGAAAACAAATTGTGAATGCTTTAACGCATGTTCCATTCACTATGTTTTAAAATGGTGCATGGCTTTAAAAATGAATCATGTCACTATATTGAGAAAAAAGAAAAATTATGTAGGTTAATAAAATAAAAATACGTCTTTTGCAGACCCAAAATATTTAGAAAAATATGTAAAATCGTAAAGGGACACATCGAACTCAAATGGCTCTGTTTCAAAAATGAACTGTGCAAGCTTTTTCACAGTTTCAGCGCGAACCGAATACCGAAACCGACAAGTGAGTATATTTCGGTAATCAGCGCGACGAGACAGACACAACGGTATATAATTTGCAGTGTCTGCATGCTCCGCTCAAAAACGCGTTAGGGACCCCATTGACGTAAAAATGCGGATGTGAAACGGAGGTCAAAACGTTCGATTTTTGCAAAACGAATTTCACCGTTGGATTACTGTCAACGACTAGAATATTTTTCATGTTTGTCCGAACTTGTTTTGAAGAGATTTTAAAATCGCTAAAAATCGAATTGTTATGCGCACCTTTGCACTCAAAATTGCACGACCGACGACATTCAAATTTTTCGATGAAATTTTCACAGCTTCAACATTTCATTATACGTATTTCAAATTCTAAATTCCCATTTTTAAAAATCATAGAATATTTTCAAATTTCGATGATTAAACTTTGGTTTAAATTATATACATAAAAAATTTGATTTAAATTGATGAATAGAATATTAAGTGATTTAAATTTTATTTGAACTTATTGAAATGACCATTGTTGAACCTCTTATAAAAAAAACGTTAGCCTAAATATTTAAGGAAATAAATCTAGAAATTGTAAATTTAGATACAAATTTAGTTGAGGAAAACAATTTAGTTAAATGAAGTATAATTTTGAAATTTGAGTGAAGTATTCAAAAGTTGGAAATTGTAAATTTTATAAAAGAAAAATACAACCTTAATTTATTGATTTGGAACTTTGGAATTAGACGCAAAGTTAAGTTTACAAGTGCAAAGGATAAAAATGTTGTTGATATTTCAAATTGGAATATTTGATAGTCAAGTTTAAATAAGAAGTTAAAATACAAATTATGCTTTGATCTATTCGAAATTAATCAATGAAAAATAAATTGAATGACGTTAGTTGTCAAAGAGACCGGAACCAGTTATGGAAACATTCTCTGTCGATACTGGAACCACTTTGTTAACTACGTTCGTGAAGTGATTGTTTTTGGTGTACGTTTACTGGATTGAAGAAAGTGAACGATAATGGATGACCGACACTTGTGTCAAATTTGAAATGACTAAAACAGGAGTCGTGCCGGACCATTGAGGCTAGCTACCTCTAGCAGACACACTTCTTCGTGTATTCTATTTTTTTGTTATTTGGTGATCACCCTTGATTTTGGAAGTGTTGTGTTGCGGTGGGCCGTTAGGGGTTACCACCAGTCCGGATCAGGCAAACTGGTAGTATCCTACCTTGGGCATTGCCTCACGTGCCTTGTCATACGTTTTATCCTTATGCGCGACCATTACGAGTTTCTATTTAACATGTGCCTATAGGGGACTCAGTGGCTACCGACGTTCTACTGGTTGTGTTACAGGACCTGCATAGACCACATTGTTTAAAAACGTGTTTAGGGGGATCAATGTAAAGCCTTAACGCTATTTTAAATATTTTATATTACTGTTAGACATTACATATAATAGCGTATCATACTATATATAGATAGTTTAACGGATCCTTAAGAGATGGAAAATACCGTAACATCTCTTGAGTTATTTGCATTTGAGTTTAGATCTAATCACATTAGAATGTTTAGACCTGACTCGAGTGTTTTGTGTTTTTCTCATTTCGCTGGGTTAGACTGAGTATTGCAGTGTTCTCAAGGAGCACTTTATCTGGAGCCAAAGACCTAGTCGAAGACTCCATCCTATCCAGTATTAGTTCCTATTTCCGTTTGGCTTGTATTTGCGAACTTTATGAGTCGCTATATTGTATAATTAAATTGTAACTGTTTAAGTAGCTTCATGAACTGCTTATGTATATTATTTCATTTCCGTTGCGAGATTCTGTGTTATTCTGTATATGTGATTCTATGATCTGATTCTATTATACACCCCAAATTGATTATCTGTCAGTTTTGAATCGTTCGAGTTGGACATGTGTGGTTATATTGTCAACTTGGATTATTCAGAAAAGGCGGGTTGTCACATTTATTATGTTATATTTAACCATAGACATTATTATAATAGCGTATTATATTATATAGTATTAGTTTGACAGATCCTTAAGAGGTGGAAATTCCCGTAACATCTCTTAAGTTATTGCACTCATATTATTACATTAAATTTGATTTAACTAATATGAGAATGATTTAGTTCTGATCCAAGTGTTTGTTGTGTTTTTTTTTTGCAATACGCCCGGGTCAGACCGAGTTGCAGTTAGCGAAGTTTCACTTGCTTTGAAGATACGATTATGAAGATGAAGATGGAGCTCAACAGACGTATTATTATTATTATTCCGCTGAAAATGCATTGGTATGTTGTATGTTAATTTACTCTGATAATAGTTGTAAAATATAATAAAATGTATGTTTTAATAGCTTCATGAACTGTTATTTATTTATTATATTTTGTCCTTCCGCTGTAAGATTCTGTTTTTGTTTTCTTCTTTCTTCTTTCTTCTTTTTCTTATTTTAATCCCAATAACTATCCGTATTTTTGATCTGTTTATGTCGAAATTAATAATCAACTGTCGATTTGAACGGTCAAAAATATCGGATGTTACAATAAGTCATCTGCTGACGATAACAACTTTGTTTGTAGCTCATAATGCTTGATGGTGAACAATGGACAAGATCTTTATAGATGAGATGGATTTATTTGGTTGTACTCTTTTTGAATACATTGTTAATGTCTGTTAATTGTCTGTATATGTTGAATGTCTGTGTATTGCGTTGGATTATGAAAATTATCGTAAAACTTCAAGGTTTAACAACACTTCTTCAATATATTCTAACAGCGTTATAAATTTACTACTGTAGTTTGTTCAAACTATACAAATATATTTAACTAAATCACTGTATGATATATCAATTTATCTTTTACTACCCAAAATATATAATCATTTATCTTTATTATTTTACACCTGATATAAAGCTATACTTAGGGTTTGTTTAACAATTAATAAGTATAGTATATAAAACTGATATACTGCTTGTCTTATAATACAGAATACTTTGAACTTGTTATCTAATGTAAACTGTGTTGCAATTAAAATATAAAACATAAAACATTTTATCTTTTTTAAATACTTGCCAACAACATTCTCCAAACAAGAATTAATTTGTAATATCTAATGTTAACTAGCAAGCTGTAACATCAATTCTGATAATTTTAAGATGAAACTCTGATAAATTATCATGAATTTTCAATAATCATTTTTATTCTATAGCTAAGCTAAGAACGATAAAAGCTTATACAAGTAATAATATATTCAATATTGTCATATAGATACAATATACTTTTAATAAAATAGTATGTTACGACCTAAAAAATAATATACAAAAAATAAAATGATTTATCTTTCTTGAAAATACAATATAAACATTTTACATATTACAAACTAATGTCATCAGATAATACAAATTCATTATTAAATTCATCATAAAAGTTTTTAACATCAACCATCACAATAATATCACTAAAATCAAGTTAACTGAAAATATTATCAATAAAATATAAAATCATATATCTTTCTTCAATATCAGTATAACCATAGTACTACTAGTAAAACACCATTTGTAAATTGGCTTTATCTTTTACTATTAAAAATATAAAAGAATTTTCTTTAAGTTCTTACAACTGATACAATAATTATAATTACTTTATACCAAGATAGTAATTATGTGTCATTTTTGGTTGTAAGGACAGTTGATGTTATATAATCATTATTATATTTTATTATGCTGTTAGAATAAAAGAAGTTTATATTTCTATATGGTGTAGTTAAACAAGTTTATCTTTCTATATAGATATTGTATTTTAAATTATTATTGTGTTTATACAACTTATGTTTATCGACTTTTGTATTTTAAGTTATTAATGTCTTTATATCAAGATATATGGTTTTACATTTTTAACAATCTACATTAGGCCATATGAACATTATAAAAAAATAAATTCGTTGCAATAGGCAGTTTATGGCATACTGAAAAAAGATATAATCAGTTATCTTTTTAAATCCCATAAGATCTGTTATCTTATTCAAACAAACATTATCAGGACTATACAGAATCATTTATAACATACTGTTAATATTCTTCAAAATCACAAAACCTACGTTATAAGGGAAGAAAAAAAAATCATGTATTTTTGCTAATGAATTGAGCTTAAGGACATTTCTCATTATAATTTTCTGTAAATCAACACTAAAATGCGGTTATGAATGAAATCATTTATCATTTTATGTCCCATTTATAATTTTCTGCAATGAATCCCATAATATATTATTTTCGGGCCTAATTTTGGAAAAAAGATATAATCATATATCTTTTACGAATCACAAATCAACAAGAACTAAATAATACGCGTCGTCAACTAATAATATTTAAGATCTAATTACATAACCAAAGTGAGCATTAACAGAATTAACTAACATAAATAAATAGTTTGATTGCTCAAGCCAAATCTGAATTTATAATATAAATACAATATTCATAATCAAAACTGAATGATGCAACCAGGCTAAATACACCTTGCTTTTTTCATCACAAGAATACTTTTAAGAGTTCATTATTCCAACTACAGCAAATGAAACATTCCTCTAATAGATCAAAATTGCCTTCCTTAATAAAAATTATACAAGAGCTTCAACAATGACATAAAACATCGAATTGACAATGAAAAATACCAAAAAAAAAAAAACACTCACCAAAGAACAATGAATCCAACAAAGAAAATCGATTAGCCAATACAAATGAACAAATTCGACTCATGATTTCCTGCAATAAAAGTTGAATTTGATTTCAGAATAAATTAACGCCTAATTTTTTCCCAAAAAATCAAGAAGAGATTTGATTACACAAGAAACTACGACTTAATTTTGACATAATTTCCACGAACACATGATTTCAGAAATTACGATGGTCGTTTGAGAAGAAGAAGACGTACGCTTTAATTTCTATCCTGCAAACTAATATTTTAAAACCCATGTCCAAGAAAATAATTGGAGCTAAGTGTTAGGCCCTTAACACAAATTTCCTGTTTTCAAAAAGCTCATAATCTGATTTTTGAGAAATATTATGGCAACAAACATTGGTAATAATAGTTCTTTTGTAGAGGGTCAATTCACTGTTAGACCACCACTGTTTAATGGTAATAATTATTCATATTAGGCATGTAGAATGAAGAAAATTTACAATCAACAGGATTAGATACATGGAATAGTACACATACTGAATACATTGAACCCACTACTAATTTTGCACAATGGACTAATAAACAAAAGGCTACTGCACAAAGAAATTCTAAAGCCATGAATATGTTATTCTGTTCACTAGATAGAAACGAATTTAATAAAATATCAGTTTGTAAATATGCTTATAAAATATGGAGAACATTACAAGTTACTCATGAAGGAACCAATAATGTTAAACAAACAAAAATAACAATGCTAATAAATCAGTTTGAGATATTTAAAATGAACGAGAATGAATCTAAACTCCGATATGTATTGAAGATTCCAAGGGATCGTGCATTTATTAATAGCATTAGGAAAAACTTATTCAATAGAAGACCAAGGCAAAAAAAAAACGTAGTTCATTGACTCCAGAATGGGATCAGAAAACATTGGCAATTGAAGAAGCCAATAATGTCAATGAAATAAAGATTGAGGAGTTAATTGGAAATTTGATGTCATTCGAAGTCCAATTACAGAAAAGAAAGGAAAATAATCCCACAGAAAAGAAGTCTACAGCATTCAAAGCGACAACCAATGGTTCTGATTCAAGATGTGAAGACGATGAAGAAATTGCTTTGATAACAAGAAATTTTAAAAAAATTCTGAGATATAAAAGGAGAAATAATTTTCAGAGAAATAATCAAGGGAGTTCAGGAAAAAAATGATGATCAATGTTTTAACTGCAACAAACCATCCCATATAAAGAGAATGTGTCCATATCTAGATAAATCAAATCAACAGACAAAAAATAGTAATTCATCAAAGAATAGAAAGAGGGCATACACAACAACTTTAGATGATTCAGATTCATCATCAAGTGACGAAGAGCCAGAAACCGAAAAATCAAATATGTGTTTCATAGCAATTCAGAATTCAGAAAATACTGAAGAAATGGATCCAAAAACCAAGTACATCTTAATTATTTTTTAATTTTTTGGTTGATTTGGATGAATGGGTGTTTTGTTTGCTTTGTTTGAATTTGAAATTAAAATTAAAATTCAATCTTGAAATTTAAAAATTCAAATTTGAAATTCAAAATTTGAAATTCAAAATTTGAAATTCAAAATAATAAATAATAAAATAAATTTTAGATGTTAGTAAGGATTATTTTAGGAAATAATAAATCTGAAGTATAAAACATTAATATAATAAAACCAAAAGTCAAAACAACATGTCCTTTGAAATTCAACTTGTATGTCGACATACATAAATAGATATGTCAACATATATGCCCGTAAATGAAACACAAATTTTGAATTTCAAAAGTTTAAAACTTTCAAACTTTCCTCCAACTTTTCACCAACTCCCAAGGTCTGAAAAGGTATCATTGATTTCAGAAAAGTTGTGCCCATTCAATCTCTATTTATTTATCTATTCAGTCTTATTCACTACCTCTCATTCAAATTTCAAAAAACTTTCTTCATATCTATAATCTTCAAAAACAACTCTTTAATGACTTCCTCAAGCACACCCCAAACAATGAGATGTCCAAAACGATCAAAGGATATCTCTACAGTGATAGAGAATCATAAAATGCCTATGTTGACTACCTAGCAAATTAAAAAGTTAATACGGGAGCCTTCACCATCTTTGAAGATTTTCCATCTTACAATCTTTGTTCTCTCTTCGAAGAAAATGGAGTTTTGAGTCTAATAGATTCACAGGATAACAATGAAGTATGTTATCCTAATCTAGTCAAAATGTTCTATGCAAATCTAAATCGCAGCTTTTACAAAGGAGATGAAAATCAAGTATGGAGTAGCATAAAAGGCCCTCAAATCGTTTTAGACTGCGAAATTTTGGGAAAAATCTCGAATTGTAAGAGTACGGGCTCGGATTTTTCAGATTTTGAAATTGATGAAACGGATTCGGAAACCTTTCATCACATATTTGAAAGTGATTCTCATTTGGAATTCAAAAATCATTTTTTCCGCCCAAAAGCAAAAATTGTCAACCTCCTCCTTCATCATACCATCACTCCTCATTCCGGAAACATCAACAGCCCCACCATCAAATTCTCAAAAGCACTCTTTGCTATTATTGGTGTTTATGATATCAATTGGGCCGATATGATCTTAAAAGCTTTTAAGCCCAAAGAAATGTCTACAAGAGAAAACACTTTATTATGGAGTTTATCTTACTCGAATTTTTAAATATTTTGGAGTGCATCTCAAAGGAGAAGAATTTGTATCAAGGAAGGTATTTGACTCCACAAATATACATCTTATGCAAATTCTACTCACCTTTAATCCTTATGAAACTTTCGAAGATAAACAAGCTCGTATGCAACAACAACAAGATCCAATGGATATCGAAGTAGAAGAAACTCCTTTGGAAAGTATAGAGTGTCCATCCAATAATAGAACTTTTTCAAAGAAATGCTTGTCCAAAATCAAGCAAATTAGCTAAGAAACAAAAGAAGAACAAAAAGATTCTTACTCATATGTCTAAGTTCGTTGGAAAAATAGGAAGAAAACTTGGAATATCTTCTTCCTCCTCATCATCCGCTGAAATCTAAGCATATCTAGTTTATGTTATCTTTCGTATTTGCTTTCGAAATTCGTATTTAGTATCTTGTATTAGTTGAATGTATTTGCTTTTAAGTAGCAACGAATGGTATTTATTTCTGTCAAAACAATCTTTAAATTACTGCAAAAACACATTAGAATTAAATAAATTAAAATGATATAATAAGAATTAACTAAAAAATGAAAATTCCCAAAAAATTACTAATGTATGTCGACATACATTTTTGACTATGTCGACATATAACTGCCATTTTTTCAAATCTGTTCAAAATTTAAAATTTAAATAACTATCTAATGTCTATTCATTTCCAATAATTCTGAACCCTATATATACCTATTTCTTCCATAAAAAATTATTCTATCATTTCTCCTTCTTCTCTAATCAATTCTTATCCAAAAATGGAAAATCCCATTCAAAATTTGAGTGAAAATCTTGTAAAATTTTTGAATTCATTCAAGAATATCATATCCATAATGATACATAATCAAGATCATCTCGAATGAAGTCAAATAAAGATGGTAGAACATCAAGAGAAGCAGTTTGATGCCATCCATTGGTTAATATCTTCTCTTTTCAGAGACGAAGACAATAATCTCTCTAAAGCACCACCCACAAAAGAAGATGGAGATTGGGTGGTCATCAAGAAGGATCTAATATTTGGAGGAGACGGATGGGTGGAAGTTCCAAGAGACGTTTGATTTGAATTGTTTGGTATTATTTGTTTGATTGGTTTGATTTGATTTGTTTGAACTTGTGTGTAACGGTGAGGACCCGTTACTTCCCCGTGAAGGAAAGAGCGGATACTTTGAGAACAACACACAAATGAACGCAGACGGAAGAACATTTCATTGCTATTACAACAATTCCATCAGATACAAGAATTACAGAGTATAAATGAATATTATACATTCGAATAAATATCAGAGGTTACAATTAATTATATAACAGCGGAAAATAATACAAAGCACAACTGAAGGTGATATACGGATACAGAGCTTTCCGGATATCATTCCAGCTGTAAACCAGGATCCTATGAATATAAATCTGCAAAACCAAAACTACTAGCTGCCCGTGCGGAAAATAGGGGCACCCAGAGTTTAGGTTAAAACAATAAACTCCAGGTCAGTCATGTGACTGGTGTGAGAACTAAAACAGTTATTTAAAGCTTTACTTTAAAAGAGAGTGATTCAAGGGACCACGCCGTATAGCACGGAACGGGTTTCCTCCCAAGAAAACCAGTGCATAGAATAAACAACGCAATGCTTTTTCGAAAAATGAAGCTATTATAAGACCCAGGTCCCATCACACAATGCAACGCAAGCCGGAGGATAGGGTTTTACCTTATAACAGCCAAACATGCTTGATTCGTTTAAAACAAATCATTTGATACTATAATAAGTGTATAGTGTCAAAACAATTTCAATAATAAATATAAATCATAGGCGGCATAGCTACCATCTACTATGTCGCCATACTAGTTCTACAATTAAAACCGAATTACACGTATTGGAAATTGGATTCCGTCATGAGTCGAGGCAAGGGGCAAGCTCCTCACCGCGTTCGAGACACTCTAGCAAATGCCTCAGGACTACGCACTCTGGGTAATCCTGGACCTTCAGGGCCGGTCCTCACTTACGTTAGAGGATTAATTATGCCTGAACACACGTTTCCCGGTCCTTACAGACCTATAATCGAGGCGCCTCATTCCAACAACCACAAAGGTGAAAAGTATATAAATGTCAGGGCTGGTAAGTCACTGACACCACCAAAGCTAGAAAGAAACGTCGTGCTCTCCCTGCAGTCCGTATCCCGTTTTTAACTCATACCGAGGTGTGAGGCTCGCGAATTCACGTTATACACAAAGCTACGCCACACAGGCCGTTCTTTGATCATCAACCACAAGACTTTACTTTTCAACAGAAGCCCTGATCAATTGCCACTTACGCGTGCCACATTGGCAATTCACTCCATGCGACTGATGTCCATCGATATACAACCTCTGAGCTCATACGTCTCAGAGAAGGGCGTTAAGCAAAAGAATAAATTCTCCGCCGCCAAACAGATGTATATTTAATGGAAATCAATCAACATAGAATAAAATCCAATGTCAGACACACAATCCATTTACAAGTCCGTTCTGGGTCTGAACGAAACCGGAGGCACTTTCCTCGCATATCCATCCATCTCCAGATACGTCTGGACGACCACCAACTATTTCCATCCTCTTGGGTGTACAGCCCAATCAGGATCGTCAGTAATTATCCAAACGATGTGAAGACTTCCGGTCTTCGACCACCGTCTTCATCTTCAACATATCGTCGAATCGGTTATTCAGAATGGGTATAAACCCGGACTTTCCGAACAACCCGCGTATATTAAAAACAAATGTTACACAAACTCAACATACGCCTCATTCCGATTCAGAATATTCTTTTATTCACAAAATCACATTTTTAGGGAAAGGTTCCCATTAATTTTATCCAAGATAAATTCTTTCAAATTTATCCTTTAATCTTCCTTTTGGTGTCGTTTCAAACCAAATTATGGTTTTCTGAACTAGTCGAGATTAGCGAACCACACCGAAGTAATTATTTATTTTATTTCCTAATCCTAACCTATTCATCCCATGAAGCAAAACGGGTGATACTCCATGTCTAACACCATGGTGTTATCGGTAAAATTAATTACCATTTCACGTTCAAATCTAATTAAAGATTTAACTATCGCCTTGGAGCAAAACTGGCGATACTCCATTCTCGCTCATTTCTAAATTTGATAATCTAGATTATAGATTCACATTTCAACCTAATTGCAGATTCGTTAAAACTCCTTTTACTGGGTTAAAGAACTAGGTGTTATTTAAAACACAGTTCACGACAAACCCAAATCACATTCTATTTATTATCGGGTTAAACAACTAGTGTTATTTAAAAAACAGTTCACGATAAACCCCTTTCAAATCCAATCAAATATATTATAAATTCCGATTATTTAAAACCCCTTTTTAAATTAAATTTATTTATTTAAAAACAAATCGGGTTTTAAATTTAGTTCAAAACTAGTTTATTTCGATAAAAACCCATTTTTATCTTTTCAAATATGGAGTTTTTCACCCCAATTTTTCCCAAATCATTTCTTATGATTTTACACAAATTATTACTATTTTTAATAATTTTAATAAGGCCCGTACAATCGGTTTCCAACAATGGCCATCGAACTGCACTTGCAGCGACCTTTTTCAAATTTGATTTGGACGTAACTCCAAATCCAACCGTTAGATTTCAAATTTCTAATATTCAATAGAAAGCTCTTTTCGATACGAACCCAACGGTTCCGGTTTTAGGAGAATCCGGCGGTCGGATCTCCCGTAATGTCCATTTGAAATAAATGGTCGAAATTCACGAACTGCCGCGGCGCGGCGCGTTCTATTCAGGCCATTATATTATATATATTATATATATATAATATATATTTCGTTGATTTCTATTTAAAACGAATTATATAAATAGTTTTAAATTCGTTTTAAAAACAATTTCAACTTCCATTTCAATCCAAAGCAAAATTGAATTCTTCCTTATAAATTCGTTTTAAAATTCATTTCTATTCAATTCAAATTTCAATTCAATTTGAATTCGTTTCAATTCGCTTTCTATTCAATTTGAATTCGTTTTCAATTCGATTCAATTCAAATTGGTTTTCTATTCGATTCAAATTCATTTCTAAATCTTTGTATATTCAATTCATTTCGAAATCGTTATATATTCAATTCATTTCGAAATCGTTATATATTCAATTCATTTCGAAATCGTTATATATTCAATTCATTTCGAAATCGCTATATATTCAATTCATTTCGAAATCGTTATATATTCAATTCATTTCGAAATCGTTTTCAATTCATTTCAGCTTAAACTGAATAAAATCGATATAAATATCATTCACGTCAAAATGGCGTCAATCTAATCAACACGGCTTCATATATTTCTATTTCTAAATATTCTACCTCAAATATTTCTTTTTCAAATATTTCTATTTTAAATGTTTCTATTTTTAAAATATTTCGTTCAACACATGACTAATCTCAACGGATGAGTACTGTCAACACATGAACCTTTATGTTATATTGATAAAGATGTAAATTTTATTATTAAAATAATTCGTTCAACACATGACTAATCTCAACGGATGAGTACATTCAACACATGAACCTTTATGTTAAATTGATAAAGATGCAAATTTTATTATTAAAATAATTCGTTCAACACATGACTAATCTCAATGGATGAGTACAGTCAACACATGAACCTTTATATTATAATATTCTTTATTTTCTAAATTGGAATGAGGCCCAATCAATCACCATATAAAGTTAATTATATGGATTTTCATACATCACACGTATATAATAGCATTGAAGAATAATCAACCATCAATCAAAGTGCACTACACTGTATAAGCATCAAATATAGATGTCTAACGCTTATAACAGCCTGTCAATCAATCGATCGACATATTCAATCAATCAGGATGAGTGAACTTCAAATTTCATCCCAACACCCCTGTGGGGTTTCAAATCAACAACCACAGATTTTAATTGTGCAGTTGGGCGATGTGTTAAATTTATCGACCCAATCAATGTCCTTCAAATAGGTGTACATAAACAAACCATCCGGTTTTGTAAATGAATATTTATTTATTCGCATTCACTATATTCATATTCACGTTAAAAATTATATTTTTTTATGATAAAACATTTTATTTTAACATATGAATTTCTATTCAGTTCATTTATTCAATAAAATGATATTTTTATTTTTCTAACATATTTTAGAAAATTTCGGCGGCATAACGGCACGATACTAGAAACGGGACGAGGCCTAGCCTTATCCCCGGTCTAGTGAAGGCCCACACCATTCACACATCAATCAAATTCACCAAACAACCAATTTCAAATCAAATCATCTAACTAATTTATGCAACCAAACAAACAAGTCCATGGTCTGTGGACGATTGTGTCGGGTGCTACTAAGCACCGTCTGCATCCTAGTATACATATATAAATAGAAATGAAATTGAAAGGTGAGAAATTCTCACCGAAAGCTATCCAATCATCTTGACTCTTCTTTGATAGAAATCTTCATCGTTCTCGCCTCTTTCATTACTTTCTTTGCCCGTATCCTCTACATATGTAAAAATCGAATTTTTACTTCGTTATTCAATATATAAAAATCGAATTTTTACTTCGTTGTTCAATATATAAAAATCGAATTTTTACTTCGTTATTCAATATATAAAAATCAAAATTTTACTTTGTTATTCAATATATAAAAATCGAATTTTTACTTTGTTATTCAATACATAAAAATCGAATTTTTACTTCGTTATTCAATATATAAAAATCGAATTTTTACCTTGTTATTCAATATATAAAAATCATATTTTCACATCGATGTTCATATAGTAAAGATTATATTTTTATCACGCCATTCTTCATATAAAGATTTCGCCTTTTCAAATATGAAGTTTTCGCCTTTTCAAAAATATAATTTCGCCTTTTCAAAAATGAAGTTTTCGCCTTTTCAAAAATATAATTTCGTCTTTTCAAAAATATAATTTCGCCTTTTCAAAAATATAATTTCGCCTTTTCAAATATGAAGTTTTCGCCTTTTCAAAAATATAATTTCGCCTTTTCAAAAATATAATTTCGCCTTTTCAAATATGAAGTTTTTGCCTTTTTAAATATGAAGTTTACGCCTTTCAAATATAAAGTTTATATTTTTCTCGAAGTAAAAATCATATTTTTACTTCACTACTCATATTAAAAATATCGTCTTTTCATATTTAAAAATATCGTCTTTTCATATTTAAAAATATCGTCTTTTCATATTTAAAAATATCGTCTTTTCATATTTAAAAATATCGTCTTTTCATATTCAAAAATATCGTCTTTTCATATTTAAAAATATCGTCTTTTCATATTTAAAAATATCGTCTTTTTTAAAAAAATCAATCTTTAACATAATAAAAATTCAATCTTTAACATAATAAAAATTCAATCTTTAACATAATAAAAATTCAATCTTTAACCTAAAGATCAAAGCTTTCCTATAAATAAAAACTACATCTTTTCATGGAAAAAATTGATTCTTTTCTAAACTAACTTCATATATTGTTCAGAATCAAATCGAAGAGAGGAAAAGGAAGAACAACTTACAGTAATTTTTGCTGTCAAAGGAGAGCAAGGGGGCGCTGGGTTTTGTGGCGTCGGTCGATGAGGGGGTCCGCGGTTGTGGGGGAGTTCGCCGGAGGGAGCGGCGCTGGGGCGGAAGCGGGGGTTTCAGGCGAAGAGGGTTAGGTTTTGGGGACGTCGAGGTTGGCTAGGCCGCGGTCTTCAATGACAGAGGAGGAGATAGGGGATGCGGAGGGGGAAGGAGGGGTGTGCTTCGCCACAGGCGCGGCGACGATCGTCAGGCGATGGCGATGGGAGTATGGGCGGCTGAGCGATTTAGGTATTCTCTTTTTTTTTATCTTCTGTTGTATCGAAGAATGAGGGGGGGGGGGTATATGAGAATTTATATATTTTAATATTATTTTAATTTTTAATTCAAAAAGTTGAACTTTACAAACGACCTCTAAACGAGGCCCACCGCCTGTCGTCCATAGCTAATTACCCCCATTCTGAACACAATGGGATATGTATCGCAAGCTGATTCGATAGTTACAATCAGTTTCCGTCAAAATCAACACATAACTCTATATATTGAATTTGAACGCGCATTTCAATTTACCGGGGTCGCATACGAACTTTAAAAATTCCAGAAAAATATTTTCTAGCTTCGTATTGACGATACGGTCCTAACAAAACTAGTTTCGTCGAATTCCGAGACCGTTGGAAAAATGGCCATTTTCCAGTCGATTAAAATCAACTGAAACTGGTCAAACGCGTTTTCCTTTGCCACGCTCACATATTGATTCGAAAAATTATGAAATTTGAAACCTAGCAATAATTTGACATCACGGACTCAACAAAACTGGTTTCGCCGAAATCCGAGGTCGTTTGCAAAATTCCCATTTTTAAGGGCCTGAATTCCATAGCGACTATTCAGAATTTTCAACTGGACATATCTTTTGATTCCCGCTATGAAATTTCAATTTGTCAGATTCGTTGGAAAGATATCGTCAATTAGATCCTAATGTTTTTGGTTTCACTAAAATCCGGATTGTTGTGCACCCGGTACATTCAATTGAAGTTTGAAATCGAATTATCGAACTACCGCGCCATTTTCAATTTTATTTATAGTTATATATAATTATTTATATTCTAACGACGACGTATATAATATATACGTTGAATTATATTCAAAATAAATCTTCTCGTCGATATTATTTAAAATAATTCATTTTAAATGTTCAAAATTCATTAAAATAGCCAATTTAAAATTTTCAAACTGGCTCGCATTTTCCGGGTTATTACAATCTCCCCCACTTAAAACTTTTCGTCCCCGAAAAGGAACAAAGTCGAAAGTGGTTTGATTATCAATTCTATGTTCGATCTGACTTCCATTCTCCAACTTTTCAGTTTTTGAGAATTTTCAAATTTTCAAAAATTTGGCTAACACCCTAAATTTTCCAAAAATTTTGCCATAACCTCCCCTGCACCGGGAGCATCGGGGAATTTCAAATAGCTTCCCCGGTCCTTCTAATCTCAAAAAGAAAAAGAAAAAGCCAAGCGGCTAGCCAATAGGCTCATAAAATCATCATCACCCAAACAAAACAGTAAATTATGTAGTAAACATGTACCTATTTGTCGGGCAAACAAATTTTATTCTCTGCTCTAGCCTCCTTGCTATGACCTGTTCAATGTAAGTATATGTATATGCAAGCAAATGCGACCAATTTTCAATACAATTCAATATTTGATTCAATTAGGCATAAATAATTCAAAATTATCAAACAAATAAATAAACAACACAATCATCAGTCAATTAGTGAATTAGAGTTTTAAATTCATAATTTTGATACATATACAAAAAATCAT
>JASFAX010002300.1:0-46523 GCA_030737875.1 Allium sativum
AACGTAATCATCAAAGTTACACTGTATACAGGATCATACTTAGTACAAATACAGTTCAGCTATACATATATGTCAACAGCGGAAAACAAACATAATGTACAATAGGAGCTGAACAGCATAAAAAGAGATAAATGATAGAATCCATCTTCAGCTCCAGCTATCCAGAGAAAGCCAGCTAAAACCTGAATACAAGGCTGCCCGTGTAGAAAAAGGGCACCCGAGTTTGAAAGTGAAACAAACTACGAGTCAGTCATGGGACTGGTATGAGAAATCTACTCAACATATTTATAATATGGCTAATCATAGGACCACGCCACTTTCGTGGAACGGGTTTACTCCATTGGATTGCCAGTGCTTTAAAAACAAATCTTTCTTTTAAACATCGCAATGCTTTTTATAAAAATGAAGCCATTATAAGACTTAGTTCTCATAACACAATGCAACGCAAACCGGCGGATAGAGTTTTACCTTATAATGGCCAAAATATGCTTGATACGAATAAAAAAAAGCATTTGATATTACTACTAGTGTTGATATGTTTCAAAAAAACAATTTTGAATCATAACTATCAATCATAGACGACATGAGCGTCCCATGCCACTATGTCGCCGTATATAGGTATACAATCAAAACCGCACAGTCACGTATTTGGAAATTGGATTTCTGTCATGAACCAAGGCAAATATAGTCCTTACCAACTTCGAGACTGCCTAGCCCGAGTCTCAGGATCAGAACGCATCGACCATTGGATCGTCAGGGCCGGTCCACATGGAGTGGATTAAAATGCCTGAACACTACGTTTCCCCGCCCTTTGGGGCGTAAGTGAGTCAACGAATGACTCCATCAGTCCCGGATCGACCGATATATCCGAGGCGCCTCGCAACAACAACAACCACATAAGTCAAACTCATCAGGGCATGTAAAACCACTGACACCACTTCTAGCTAGGAAGAAACGCAGGCCCTCCGTTATGTCCTCTCCCGTTTCTGGTTCATACTGGGGTGTGAGGCTCGCGAATTTATGTTATACACAAAGCTACGCCACACAGGCGGGGCTTTGATCATCACCACAAGACTTTGCTTTTCAACAGAAGCCCTGATCACTGCATCTTAGCATGCCACACAGGCAATTCACACCGTGCAACTGATAGCTATCAATTACACAGAATAAATTCCAATGTCAGACACACTGTCCATTTGCAAGTCCGTTCTGGGTCTAAACGAAACCGGAGGCACTATATACCTTGCAAACCCATCGATCACCACGTACGTCTGGACGATCACCACTCATTATCCATATTTCGGGATGCCTCCCAATCAGGACCTCGGTTACCATCTAAACGAGGTGAAGATCTCCGGTCTTCGACCACCGTCTTCATCTTCAATTTCTTATCGTCGATTCAGTTATTCAGAATGGGATAAACCCGGTCTTTCTGAGCAACTCGCGTATATAATAAACAAGTGCTACACAAACACTACTACGCATCATTTCAATTCATTAGTCACTAACCGTGAATCAGTAAGAGAACGATTTCCCAAATATTAACCCCGAAGGCCGAAACAACATCAGATCAAAATCCAGGAAACCATTCGACTTAGCCAACTTTCAGTTAATTTCTAAATTTCACATCCATATCGTTTATAATATTTTATAATGATTTATCGCCATTTTTATTTATTTTAAAATAGCCAATTTATTCAAAACGACGCTTCGGGCCATAACGCGACCGTGGCGCTGTTTTTCTTCAGATTTGATTTACACATATCTGAAAATCTAACTGTTGGATCTTCACAAAATTTACATCATTAGAAAGATCTTTTCAAAACGAATCCATCGGTTCCAGTTTCGGGAAAATCCGACGGTCGGATCTCCCGGTATAATCGTTTGAAGTTTCGATTTCAAAATACGAACTGCAGCGTCGTTATTCGATTATATATATATATATATATAATCAATTCTGGCGCTGTTTTTCTTCAGATTTGAATTAAACATTCCAGACAATCTAACCGTTGGATTTTGACAAAGTTGGTGCCGTTGGAAAGATATTTCCAAAGCGAACCCAACGGTTGCGATTTCAGGAAAATCCGATGGTCGGATCTCCCACACTAATCGTTTGAAATCACGGTTTCAAAATATGAACTGCAGCTTCATTATTCGATATATGTCAATTCTATTATATATTTATATCGATTCTTCGATTTCAAAACCATATGAATTTCATACATTTGATAAAAATGATATTTTTATCCAATTGTTTTCGATTTCAACACTTCACTATTTTTAACAATTCATGTATATAATAAAAATGTGATTTTTAATGTAAAACAATTTATTTCAAAACTCAACTATTTTATATAGTTAATATAGGTGATAAAAATAGGATTTTTATTATAAAACAATTTATTTCAAAACAAGATTATTTTATACAGTTCATATCGATGATAAAAATTGGAATTTTATTATAAAACAATTTCTTTCAAAATATGAATACCATTCAACACATGAATTTCAATTCAACGAATGAATTTCGATTCAACACATGAAGGTTTTCTATAGTTTATATATATCGATAAAAAGGTGATTTTTATATTTAAAACACGAATACCATTCAACACATGAATTTCTATCCAACGAATGAATATCGATTCAACACATAAAGGTTTTCTATAGTTTATCTATATAGAGTAAAAATGTGATTTTTATATTTAAAACACGAAAACTATTCAACACATGAATTTCTATCCAACGAATGAATATCGATTCAACACATGAAGGTTTTCTATACAACGAATAAATATATTTTCAATAAATAGAAATAATTCTAACACATGAATATTATTCAAAATTTCGGCAGCATAACGGCAGGGTAGTTAAAACCGGGACCGTCCCTAGTACGGCTCCTCGATCTACCTTAAAGCCTCGCAGCTTTTGACAATAGGGAATCATGCATCTAGTTCGCACGCAGGCGGCATGTATATTTTTTTCATTTCCACAAACTAATCCTATGTGGTTTCAACCAAATATTTCTCAACCACAAACGGGTATTTTTCAACCACAATCAATCAATTTCAACCACAAACAATTTCAATCAACCATTCGCTATCAATCAATTTTCACACCAATCACAACCAATAAATATCGTTCATGGTTTGTGGACGAGGGGCGTATATATATATATTTATATATAGCATTTCACTTCTATTTCAACACATATATAATTTTTACAACGCATATACAACTTATACATCGATCGTACAACTTATACAACACTTATACGAGAGGTGTACAACGTTTATATAACTCATACATCGATTATATAATTTATACATCGTCGTTTTTCATATCGTTTATAAATTAGAAATCTCACATTGGGTTCCACTCCACCAAAAATAGCAGAAGGCTCAGAAAAATATGCGGTCTCTTCTAGAACGTAGAAAACGTCCACATGGTCACGATGTTTCCTGTTTCATCGAGTTTCGTCAATACACGAAAAAGATATGATTTTTCAAAGTTTGCAATGGTTTAAAGGTGTTAGAACTGTTGAAAATATATATAGCCGATACCTCAGCAGTTTGGTTCGAAACCAGGTCGGAGTTTTTCTTGCAATCCATGAGGTTTGGTGACGATCGGAAGATGCCACGTGGAAGAGGACGGAGAGGCGCCTGTTCGCCTGGAGGTGGGGCCAGTTCGACGGCCCTGGCTAACGGCGGCGGCGACTTGAAGTGACGAACTTCGGGGCGTCTGATATCCGCGCACAGGCAATGGCAGGAGGCAAAGCGGCTTTGGATTTGAAGAGCTGGGGGAGGTATTCAAAAAGTTGCAAAGGGTCGGGGGTCAACGACGAGCGGTTTGACCGGAAAGTGGATGGGAAGTGGCGAAGGGGTTTCCGCCGTCGAGAGCAGCTGATACGGGGGGTTTTGATTTTTTTATATTTTTAAATTAATGAAAGAAAAAAAATCTATTG
This sequence comes from Allium sativum, assembly GCA_030737875.1. Classification (NCBI taxonomy): domain Eukaryota; kingdom Viridiplantae; phylum Streptophyta; class Magnoliopsida; order Asparagales; family Amaryllidaceae; genus Allium; species Allium sativum. The sequence continues at coordinate 3,965 of JASFAX010002300.1, forward strand.
GCCGATGGTTTTTAAAAGGGGTTTTCTGACACGACCTCCAATCCAAACCCAACGACTATCATCCCTAGCGTTTTACCCCATTCCGAACTCAATGGGATATGTTTCGTAGGCCCATTCGACTATTTCAGTCAGTTTTCCTTCAATTTGAAATATATAACATTTAATTTGAACGTACATTTCAATTTGCCAGGGCCACAAACTGATTCGAAAAATTCCAGAAAAATAAATCTGGCTATGTTTTGACGATACGGTCCCAACAAAACTAGTTTAGTAGATTTTTGAGACCGTTTGCAAAAAGGCCCATTTCTGGTCGATCCAATTTATATGTAATTGACCAAAACTCATTTTCCTTTGCCACGCTCACATACTAGCTTCAAAAATTATGAAATTTGAATCTAGCAATAACTTCACATCCCGGATCCAACAAAAGTGGTTTCGTCGAATTCCGAGGTCGTATGCAAAATGGCCAATTTCACTGGCTATATAAATTCCATAGCGACCTTTCAGAAAATTCATTTGGCCATAACTTTTGCATCCCGCTATGAAACTTCGATTTTTCAGATTCATTAGAAAGGTATTCACTAACAGATTTAAATATTTTTGGTTTCACTCAAATCCGCTTTGTTTTGCACCCGGTACAGTCAGTCAAAGTTTGAATTCAAATTTTGAAACTACCGTGCCATTTCAGGCCTTGTTTATAATTAAAATTAATTATATTCCTTTTCAATTGTCGATTCAAACTCAGTTTTCATCTTTACTACTTAAAATATTTATTTTAAATATTTAAAACCCACTATTTTAGCCAATTCAAAAAATTTAAATTGGTTCAGATTTTCCGGGTCGTTACAATCTCCCCCACTTAAAACTTTTCGTCCCCGAAAAGGAACAAAGTCGAAAGCGGTTTGATTAATCAACTCTACGTTCAATCCGGTTTCCATTCTCCAACTTTTCTGTTTCTGAGAATTTTCAAATTCTTCAAAAATTTGGCTAACACTCGGAATTTTCAAAAAATTTCGCCATAACCTCCTTTGTACGGGGAGGGGTTTGGAAATTTATTGGGCCGTATTAGGTACCCAATAAATCCTAATAAGCATACACATATTTATAGTGATATATTCTGGTATTTACATGGGAGCGTGTTTAGATAATAACTCCAGAGAATAAATTCTCGTCACCCTGTCAAAGCCTGAGGGAGTGTGTATTTTAATTGCTCCAAAGGATAAATCCTCGTCACCTCGTACCGTGTGGGAAATAAATAGTCCATGTGTCGTATCTAATAACTAGAGAGACGTGATTATTGTCAACTCCAGACTCGTGTGGGGTTTTCATTAATCTGGCAATTTTATCGTTACAATTTAAATAGTCCATATCAGTCATCAGTTCAACCTGTAAAATATAGTCATCGCCATACCAGCCTCTCGCTCGTATGGTAAATCTTCCACCTCGTCACACAAGCTCCAAATGCTTATGTGGTATATGATGAAGTATGCCTATCTTCGGAAGTATGACATGTAATGTAGTTCAAAATTAATTGTTACTATCCTATGGCGACATTTATTATTACACACAGAATAACCAGCACTCCGCATCCAATGGCATTCACAGGATTTGATATAATAATATTTCGCATCCAAATCATTAAGGGTTATCTATTTGTCGGGCATGCAAATAAAATCTTTACTCAACAACTATCCATTTACCTGTTCAAACATATATAATGCACATGTATATATTTCTATCTATTTTCTAATCAGTTCAATGTGTGATTTAAATGAATCAATTCTACCATTATTCTCTTATTGATTAAATTAACTATCTTTTTAATAATTTTAATTAATCAAATCTGCTATCACACAACACAAACAACAATCAAATTGTTTTTAACTTTTCAAAATCATACAAATTAATTCATACATTCTTTTTAAATTAAGCAGACTATAGAATTAAAAGTGCACATCCATGGAAAGAAAATTACAACAGAGTAGAGATCTAATTGGTAATACAAAGTATGGTAAATGTACCTTGCACCGGAGTTAATCAGAGATATCTACTCGGCATCTAGGATAGGATTTCTGAATGCTCTCCTCAGTTTCCCAAGTACAATCTCGCGGATCTCCACTCCATTGGACTTTGACTAAGTGAACCTTCTTGTTCCTCAGCTCTTTGGTTTCTTTGTCGATGATCTTTAGCGGCTCTCTTCTCACAGCTAATTCTGGAGTAATTTCGATATCTTGTTGAGCTACTTCTTCCATGATCAAGTCTGGATCATGAACGTGCTTTCGAAGTTGAGATATATGAAATACATCATGCACCCCAGGCAACCAATCTGGCAGTTTAACCCTATAAGCGAGAGTTCTGATCTGTTCTAGAATAGGAAACAGACCAATGAATTTGGGCTCCAACTTTCCAGTTTTACCGAGCCGGATAACTCCTCTCATCGGCGATACTTTCAAATATACATAGTGGCCAACATCAAATGATATATCCCTTATTCTCTATCGGCATAACTCTTTTGTCGGCTTCAATATCCAGGTCAGTATTACTTCTTCTGTTTCTGGCACTCATTTTCTAGTACTTCTGCAAATAGCAGATCAAGTGTCAGGTCATAGGAAAGATATTTTAAAATATAGAGACAAATACTTGAATGCAAATGTGTCTATCTAGGTGTTATTTCATTCTGCTACTCATACTAGGATATTACTGATCCTATCTGTATTGAGTTATCCGTCCTAGAACACTACTGGTTCTATTTCTGACGAGTTCGTTAATATGTTATATTCCAGAACTAAGCTTAACCAAAGCTCTGATACCACGTTGTGACGACCCCAAACCCCGTACTGACGGCGGCAAGGGTAATCCTTGGAATATAACACATAAACAGATAACAACAGAGCAGAAATAAATAAATACACTAGATAATGCACAATAGAATATACTAGATAAACGTAATCATCAGAGTTACACCGTATACAGGATCATACTTAGTACAAATACAGTTCAGCTATACATATATGTCAACAGCGGAAAACAAACATAATGTACAATAGGAGCTGAACATCATAAAAAGAGATAAATGATATAATCCATCATTAGCTCTAGCTATCCATAGAAAGCCAGCTAAAACATGAATACAAGGCTGCCCGTGTATAAAAAAGGGCACCCGAGTTTGAAAGTGAAACAAACTACGAGTCAGTCATGGGACTGGTATGAGAAATCTACTCAACACATTTATAATATGGCTAATCACAGGACCATGTCACTTTCGTGGAACGGGTTTACTCCATTGGATTGCCAGAGCTTTAAAAACAAATCTTTCTTTTAAACATCACAATGCTTTTTATAAAAACGAAGCCATTATAAGACTCAGTTCCCATCACACAATGCAACGCAAACCGGAGGATGGAGTTATACCTTATAATGGCCAAAATATGCTTGATACGAATAAAACAAAAGCATTTGATATTACTACTAGTGTTTATATGTTTCAAAAAAACAATTTCGAATCATAACTATCAATCATAGACGACATGAGCGTCCCATGCCACTATGTCACCATATATAGGTATACAATCAAAACCGCACAGTCACGTGTTTGGAAATTGGATTTCCGTCATGAACCAAGGCAAAAGATAGTCCTTACCGACTTCGAGACTGCCTAGCCCGAGTCTCAGGATCAGAACGCATCGACCCTTGGATCGTCAGGGCCGGTCCACACGGAGTGGATTAAAATGCCTGAACACTACGTTTCCCCGCCCTTTGGGGCGTAAGTGAGAACGAATGACTCCATCGGTCTCGGATCGACCGTTATATCCGAGGCGCCTCGCAAAAGCAACAACCACATAAGTCAAACTCGTCAGGGCGTGTAAAACCACTGACGCCACTTTTAGCTAGGAAGAAACACATGCCCTCCCTGATGTCCTCTCCCGTTTCTGGTTCATACCGGGGTGTGAGGCTCACGAATTTACGTTATACACACAGCTACGCCACACAGGCGGGGCTTTGATCATCACCACAAGACTTTGCTTTTCAACAGAAGCCCTGATCACTGCATCTTAGCATGCCACACAGGCAATTCACACCGTGCAACTGATAGCTATCAATTACACAGAATAAATTCCAATGTCAGACACACTGTCCATTTGCAAGTCCGTTCTGGGTCTGAACGAAACCGGAGGCACTATATACCTCGCAAACCCATCGATCACCACGTACGTCTGGACGATCACCACTCATTATCCATATTTGGGGATGCCTCCCAATCAGGACCTCGGTTACCATCCAAACGAGGTGAAGATCTCCGGTCTTCGACCACCGTCTTCATCTTCGATTTCTTATCGTAGATTCTGTTATTCAGAATGGGATAAACTTGTTCTTTCTGAGCAACTCGCGTATATAATAAACAGGTGCTATACAAACACTACTACGCATCATTTCAATTCATTAGTCACTAACCGTGAATCAGTAAGAGAACGATTTCCCAAATATTAACACCGAAGGCCGAAACCAACATCAGATCAAAATCCAGGAAACCTTTCGACTTAGCTAACTTTCAGTTAATTTCTAAATTTCACGTCCATATCGTTTATAATATTTTATAATGATTTATCGCCATTTTTATTTATTTTAAAATAGCCAATTTATTCAAAACGACGCTTCGGGCCATAACGCGACTGTGGCGCTGTTTTTCTTCAGATTTGATTTACACATATCTGAAAATCTAACTGTTGGATCTTCACAAAATTTACATCATTAGAAAGATCTTTTCAAAACGAATCCAATTGGTTCTAGTTTTGGGAAAATCCGACGGCCGGATCTCCCGGTATAATCGTTTGAAGTTTCGATTTCAAAATACGAACTGCAGCGTCGTTATTCGATTATATATAATTATATTTATATACATATATATAAATATAATCGATTCTGGCGCTGTTTTTCTTCATATTTGAATTAAACATTCCAGACAATCCAACCGTTGGATTTTTACAAAGTTGGTGCCGTTGGAAAGATATTTCCAAAGCGAACCCAATGGTTGCGATTTCTGGAAAATCCAATGGTCGGATCTCCCGCACTAATCGTTTGAAATCACGGTTCCAAAATACGAACTGTAGCTTCGTTATTCGATATATTTCAATTCTATTTATATATTTATATCGATTCTTCGATTTCAAAACCATATGAATTTCATACATTTGATAAAAATGATATTTTTATCCAACTGTTTTCTATTTCAACACTTCACTATTTTTAACAATTCATGTATATAATAAAAATGTGATTTTTAATGTAAAACAACTTATTTCAAAACTCGACTATTTTATATAGTTAATATAGGTGATAAAAATAGGATTTTTATTATAAAACAATTTATTTCAAAACAAGATTATTTTATATAGTTCATATAGATGTTAAAAATTGGATTTTTATTATAAAAAAATTTCTTTCAAAATATGATTACCATTCAACACATGAATTTCAATTCAACGAATGAATTTCGATTCAACACATGAAGGTTTTCTATAATTTATATATATCGATAAAAAGGTGATTTTTATATTTAAAACACGAATACCATTCAACACATGAATTTCTGTCCAACGAATGAATATCGATTCAACACATGAAGGTTTTCTATAGTTTATCTGTATAGAGTAAAAACGTGATTTTTATATTTAAAACACGAATACCATTCAACACATGAATTTCTATCCAACGAATGAATATCGATTCAACACATGAAGGTTTTCTATAGTTTATCTATATAGAGTAAAAATGTGATTTTTATATTTAAAACACGAATATCATTCAACACATGAATTTCTATCAAACGAATGAATATCGATTCAACACATGAAGGTTTTCTATACAACGAATAAATATATTTTCAACGAATGAAAATAATTCTAACACATGAATATTATTCAAAATTTCGGCAACATAACGGCAGGGTAGTTAGAACCGGGACCGTCCCTAGTACGGCTCCTCGCTCTACCTTAAAGCCTCGCAGCTTTTGACAATGGGGAATCATGCATCTAGTTCGCACACAGGCGGCATGTATATTTTTTTCATTTCCACAAACTAATCGTATGTGGTTTCAACCAAATATTTCTCAACCACAAACGGGTATTTTTCAACCACAATCAATCAATTTCAACCACAAACAGTTTCAATCAACCATTCACTATCAATCAATTTTCACACCACTCACAACCAATAAATATCGTCCATGGTTTGTGGACGAGGGGCGTATATATATATATATATATATATATATATATATATATATAGCATTTCACTTCTATTTCAACACATATATAATTTTTACAATGCATATACAACTTATACATCGAACGTACAACTTATACAACGCTTATACGAGAGGTGTACAACGTTTATATAACTCATACATCGATTATATAATTTATACATCGTAATTTTCCATATCGTTTATAAATTAGAAATCTCACATTGGGTTCCACTCCACCAAAAATAGCAGAAGGCTCAGAAAAATATGCGGTCTCTTCTAGAACGTAGAAGACGTCCACACGGTCACGATGTTTCCTGTTTCATCGAATTTCGTCAATACACGAAAAAGATTTGATTTTTCAAAGTTTGCAACGGTTTAAAGGTGTTAAAACTGTTGAAAATATATATAGCCGATACCTTAGCAGTTTGGTTCGAAACTAGGTCGTAGTTTTTCTTGCAATCCGTGAGGTTTAGTGACGATCGGAAGACGCCACGTGGAAGAGGACGGAGAGGTGCCTGTTCGTCTGGAGGTGGGGCCAGTTCGACGGTCCTGGCTAACGGCGGCGGCGGCTTGAAGTGACGAACTTCGGGGCGTCTGATCTCCGCGCACAGGCGATGGCAGGAGGCAAAGCGGCTATGGATTTGAAGAGCTGGGGGAGATCTTCAAAAAGTTGCAAAGGGTCGGGGGTCAACGACGAGCGGTTTGGCCGGAAAGTGGCGAAGGGGTTTCCGCCGTCGAGAGCAGCTGATACGGAGGGGTTTTGAATTTTTTTATATTTTTAAATTAATGAAAGAAAATAAATCTATTGGCCGATGGTTTTAAAAAGGGGTTTTCTGACACGACCTCCAATCCAAACCCAACGACTGTTGTCCCTAGCGTTTTACCCCCATTCCGAACTCAATGGGATATGTTCCGTAGGCCCATTCGACTTTTTCAGTCAGTTTTCCTTCAATTTAAAATATATAACATTCAATATTTAATTTGAACGTACATTTCAATTTGCTAGGGCCACAAACTGATTCGAAAAATTCCAGAAAAATAAATATGGCTATGTTTTGACGATACAGTCCCAACAAAAATAGGTTCGTCGAATTCTGAGACCGTTTGCAAAAAGGCCCATATCTGGTCGATCCAATTTAACTATAATTGACCAAAACTCATTTTTCTTTGCCACGCTCTCATACTAGCTTCAAAAATTATGAAATTTAAAACCTAGAAATAACTTCACATCCCAGATCCAACAAAAGTGGTTTCGTCGAATTCCGAGGTCGTATGCAAAATGGCCAATTTCACGGGCTATATAAATTCCATAGCGACCTTTCAGAAAATTCATTTGGCCATAACTTTTGCATCCCACTATAAAACTTCAATTTTTCAGATTCGTTAGAAAGGTATTCACTAATAGATTTAAATATTTTTGGTTTCGCTCAAATCCATTTTGTTTTGCACCCGGTACAGTCAGTCAAAGTTTGAATTCAAATTTTGGAACTACCGCGCAATTTCAGGCCTTGTTTATAATTAGAATTAATTATATTCCTTTTCAATTGTCGATTCAAACTCAGTTTTCATCTTTACTACTTAAAATATTTATTTTAAATATTTAAAATCCACTATTTTAGCCAATTCAAAAATTTTAAATTGGTTCAGATTTTCCGGGTTGTTACATGTACTTAGGACAAGCTTACCTATTATCTTTTCTTTTCCAATTTCAGGTTTTGTTCATAATAGGTTATTATCATTCCCCGTTCATTTTAATATTTATACTGTTGTAACATTCATTGATTTCCATTAATTACAATTAATGCCGTTTATTTCTATCCTATTATATACATATATTCATATATATGTTAATGGACCAGGCCTCTCACATTAAGTCGACCACTGGTGGATGCTATATTTGCTGGGCGGTTCCGGGCAGACTTCTACCACAAGTTGAACTTAACCTCATCTCTTAGCACCTTTATATGTATGTTTACGCACCAGACCCCTCACATTAAATTAACACTTGTGGATGCTGGATTTATTGGACGGTTCCAGGCAGGCTTCAACCATAAGTTGAATTTAGCGTTGTGTCTAAGTGCGATTACAATTTTTTATTTACAGTAAATTTAGGCATATTCATTCTTCCAAATTTTACCGTAATTCTTATTTACAATATTTTGGAAAAATAATATTCTTAAACAAATATTCATGTTCATTGTAAATTTCATAATTACAGCATTCGCATAATTTCCCAATTCTGACCGGTGATTTATGGAAATAAGCTTTATATAGCAGAAATGTTCTCAGTTCAGGTTTTAGGATTACAATACTACAAAAGTTCCATCATTTATATGAAGGATACAATTCATTATTAATTACAATAGTACTAACTTCAACAGAGTTCAGCAAGTTAAACATTTCAGCAAATTGATCATTTCGGCAGATTAAACATTTCAGCAGGTTACAACAGGTTAAACATTACAGCAGATTAATCATTTCAGCAGATTTATTATACATATTAACAGGGAATGCCAAACGATGTATATACCATTATAAAAAAAGGTATAACTTAAATCCACTCACCTAATAGCTTTCCAATTCATGAATCTAGTCCAGACTTAGCATTCCATGGCTCTCTTAACTGAATCTAGAATCTAAATACCATGGATTCAAAATCCTCAGACTAAAAGAAAAAGGGAAAAAGAAGAGAAATCTAAATAAATCAGATCCAAAAATTTACCTCACTTCGATCAGAATTCTAAACATCTGTTTGTAAATATGCATTCTTTTCCTCTATATCTTGAATCAGAATTCACTAAGACTAATTATTCTATTTTCTGAAGAGATTTGAGGAGGAAGAAGAATGGCAGAGTCTAGACAACCTCTCAGAAAATATGAGATTTAGGCTAGGCTCTGCTAGCCTATTTGTAGGTGTTCAAGGAAGTGGATATGATCTTGTACACTCAGCACTGAGTCAACAACGAATGTGGTTTGAAAAACAGTCCAGATTCGCCGAATGAACTTGTCCAGATCAGGAGTGGGTCAACCCACCTACCTGTGGGTCGACCCTAGGGTCGACCCAGTCCCCTTGGGTCAACCCATATGGGTCCAGGTGCGCATTGTCTTAAATTTGAATTTCTGGAATATTTTATTTACATATAAACCCCTTATATGTATACAAAATTTCCAATGCCCATTTTACACGTATATATATACGCGCAACTTTTATTTCATTTTTAAATTTCAGGCGGCATTATGCAGTCATTTAATTCTTACCTGTTTTCACTGATTGCAAGTTTATTTTGAATTTCTATTGTGTATATATATTTTTTGTACTCCTTTATATGTATAATTTTCCTTATATGTGCATTTATACATATTTTCCCTTTATAACATGTATTATTTTAACTGTTTCTCTAAAATAAAATTTTGGCACCTACGGGAATCGAACTTGCGTCACTCTCTTAAAAGCCACATGTTCTTACCAACTGGACTGCATGGGCTTTTGTTAAGAAGACTAAAAACAATGGTGGTAACTGTTCTTTTCTTATACCTCATTTTCATGTTTGTTGTAATATTTCATTTAAATGTATCTCTATCATCTTAAATTTGTATTCTACAATCTATAAGTCTAAATTGACCAGAAAATTGCCACTGACGCAATGACGCTAATCCCGTGACCAAACTCTGTAAGCTCTTCAAATTTTTTACTTTATATTATTTAATTAAAAATTCGGGGTGTTGCATTCTACTACCCTTATGGAATTTCGTCCCCAAAATTTGGTAAGAGTAAAATCAAGTAAACCTCGCATAAATCATAACCATCATGTGTGCACCCAATTTTGCAACATTCGTGTACTAGTGCAAAGTGTAATTCAACATAATAATACATAAATGAAATTAATGTCTAAGCGGTACGTCCTATATGAATGCAAATTTTTCTTGAAAATCTCTTTGAAAACATGATGCGCACATCTAAATATATTAGCAATTTCTATATGAATGCAATGTTTGAAAATCAAAATACTTTTTCATTTGAATATTCCCACACTCTTACTGAGCAAGAGCGTAGTTCATCAAATTTTTGCATCTAAAACCATACCAAGCAACTTTTTTTTTCCGAATTTCAGAAAAATCTAATTTTCTAAATTCAATTTCTTATGTTACAATAAGGTAGAAAACGGAAAGTTACACATCCTCTGTTTTTCTTTTAGTTACATTTTCTATCCGTACTTGGATTTTATGTAATTATTATATAAAGATTCCCTATTTTCCTATCCAAGCACAGCCCACATAAGAAAACATTTTTTGTTACAGATTTACCTTTTCAACTTTCCTTGGAAAAATTTATTTTTATTATCCTTTTCTAAAAATTTTCCATTTTTCTTTAACTGTCATGTTTGTTGCTTTATTAAATTTGTTATTTCCTTTTTAGTTATGATATTACTCTTTTCTTAACTTATTTAACTTGATCCAGTTTTCAACAAAATGTAACATTTTCTAAGTTTTGCTTTTTAATCCTTTCATTCAATATAACATAAAAACTAGTGAGCTATACATGCTCTATAATGTGCGCCTTTTACTGAGAGAACTTTATTTTAGACAATTTTTTCACAAGAAACCACTATTTCCAAAATATACCCCATTTTACTTCAAAACTCAATATGTACTTTTTCAAACATATGTTATTTACATATTTCAAAACTATAGCTTTTAAGATCAAAACTTGAACACACCATAAACCATATTCCAAAAGCTTTTACAATTTCAAGTTCTTAAAAGTTAACAATGGGATTAGACTCAAAGTGAGTTTCCAACTTATCTAGGCTTTTCTAGACACTCCGACAGGGCAAATTCTCTCAACTATATATATTCCTAATCTAATTTTCTCTTTTTAACCTTTTCCAATTTATAAGGTTTTACTGCTAAATCCACTAACCTGAAATACTAACATATGGGATTCACTTTTCTTCCATACAAAGTATATTGTACACTTCCACCCAAATTACCTGAGGGTCTTAGATTTCCATGTTCATTCCTTTAGTGTACAAAACAGATATCCCAACTTTTACCATACCATGCTTTCTCTATATAGTGGGTTCCTCTATAAACCTTGGTATATATATAATATTTATATATATTTTTTCAAAATAAAAATACAAGTACGTTCACTCACTATCTATATAGGAATCCTTAACCTAGGCTTTGACACCAGATGTAACAACCCGAACTCCGACAGGCTGAATTTTATTTTCAAATTTTCAATCAATCGAAACTCGACTTGGCTTGTTTGGTATCCTGTAGAAAATACAGAGATAAAGAATATATGAGAGCTCAGAAAAACATATCACAACAAAATGGAGTAAAATATAACAAAATCAAATATAGCCTTATCAAGGTAATAATATTCCTAACCAGTATCCAAAGCTATTATATCTCTGTCACAAACCTAACCTGCGAGTGTGTTATGAGGAGGGGGTCAGAACACAAGTTCTGGTGACTGGACTTAAACAACACATTTTGGATAACCCTACATATACCGTTCAGTTACATTTTCTTATTTATTAGGTTAGTTGGGTCAACATCACTCAAGGCATACACACATGTCATACCCATCTACTCCCTAGTAGATTAACCTTATACAGTATATATGTAGCTACCTCCAATATTAAGGTACACCCCGAGATACACCACTCACACGGTCTCTGCCGTAACGCCAAAGAAATATACGTAGTCCCTCATCCTACACCGGAACGACGTACGAATCTCTGTATAACAATGCTATGTTATGCATAGAACTGCCATGGCCATGCTACGTAAGCGTACGAACTGCCACCTTCGAACTATTTGATCGAATCAGATTCCATCATGGAGTAATGCCCTAGAGTCTATGATACACTACCCGGAGCAGACATACATGTATCTAGACTATCTCACATATGTATCATTAATCATACCCAATGCCTCCACCTCGATGATACACCATCCAGAAACGATATGCATAAATCTGCATATATTATCAATTGTGCCCCGAGTTCTGTAACAAGGCTATACCAGATACACGAAAATCGATCAGGAGCCTTTTCAGATATCTGTATACACAGATGCTATGGTCTACATTTTCACGGTGGCTATGGTTCCACCTGACCCCTCCCTCAACTAGTGAAAGGCCAACAGATATGAGAGCTAATGACGTTGCCCTAACAAACATTCTACATCCAAATTGTTTTGTACCGCAACGGAAGTCTAGACAGTAAAAGGTTAGACCCGCTGCATCACGCTGTCTGTCGATGACCGATACCTGATGATTACTATCAATCAAATGGTTAGACCCGCCTAAGGAAAAGAGATGAGATAGTCGTAACCCTCCTAGTCACAAGGCATTAGAAGCGTTGAATCACCTAAGCCACCCTACAGCCTTATAAATGCCCACTATCGTGACAATCAAGGTATACTCATTGAATACTAACCTCTGCGAGCACATCCAAAATGCGTCCACCACATAAAGGACTACCAGGAGTACCCTCCATGTCCTTGGAAGTCGTGTGCTTCCCCTTCTAGTCCTCGGAGCCAATAGAATATCAGCAGAACAGGCAGAATAATCAGGTGAACATGTGCTCCCCTCGTGTCTCATGACACCACGATGATCTACCCCATGATGTTCTTCACTTTCAGACGTATGAACTGGCCTAAGTGCCTCAGATTAACGTGTTATTAGGCCCGATGTCCAAACGTTTGATTACGCGCTTGTTCTACCTCATTAGATTTCTATTTAAATTGGTTATTTCAAATCATATTAACTTCTTATAAAAGTTACCAAGCTCTTCTTGCTTATTAATTTCAGTTATATAACTTACCCCATTTATGTTCATTAATAAGCCTTTAACATGTTATTCTTATTAGCAGATTTCACATTCTCAGGTTTTCAGATAACATGCTCTTCTTATCAGCAGGATTCAAATTCTCGAGTTTATAGATTACTTTATGTATAATTAAGTACAACTTATTGCATTTTATAAGTTTTCCCTTCTTTTCTCTACTTATTACAAACAGCAGGTTTCAGGTTTACAGATTTACAAATTATTTAATTTATAATTAAGTACAATTTATCTCATTACATAAGTTATCTTATTTTATCTATCGTTTATTATAACCTAAGTTATAATTTCCACTTGTCCTTAGGACAAGCCTACTATTATCTTTCCTTTTCCCCTTTCAGGTTTATTCATAATAGGTTATTATCATTCCCCATTATTTTAATATTTATGCCGTTGTAACATTCATTCATTTCAATTAATTACAATTAATGCCATTTATTTCTATCATGTTATATACATATATTTATATATATGTTTATGCACCAGACCTCTCAAATTGAGCCGAACACTTATGGATGCTGGATTTGTCGGGCGGTTCCAAGCAGACATCTACCACAAGTTGAACTTAACCTCGTGTCTTAGCACCGTTATATGTATGTTTACGCACTAGACCCCTCACATTAAATTAACCACTTGTGGATGTTGGATTTGTCGGGCAGTTTCGGGCAGACTTCTACCACAAGTTGAATTTAACCTCATGTCTAAGTGTGGTTACAAATTTCTATTTACTGTAAATTTAGGCATATTCATTCTTCCAAATTTTATTGTATTTCTTATTTACAATCTTTTGGAATAATAATATTCTTAAACAAATATTCATGTTCATAGTAAAATTCATAATTACAGCATTCATAGAATTTTCCAATTCAGGTCGGTGATTTATGGAAATAGGCTTTATGCAGGAGAAATGTTCTCAGTTTAGGTTTCAGGACGACAGTACTACAGAAGTTCCATCATTCATATGAAGAATACAATTCATTTTTAATTACAACAGTACTAACTTCAATAGATTTCAGCAAGTTAAACATTTCAGCAGATTAATCTTTTTGGCAGATTAATCATTTTAGCAGGTTAAACATTACAGCAGATTAATCATTTCAGCAGATTTATTATACATGTTAACGGGGAATGCCAAATGATGTATGTACCATTATAAAAAAGGTATAACTTAAATCCACTCACCTAATAGCTTTCCAATTCATGAATCTGATCCAGACCTAGCATTCCATGACTCTCCTAACTGCATCTAGAATCTAAATAACCATGGATTCACAACTCTCAAACTAAAAGAGAAAGGGAAAAAAGAAGAGAAATCTAAATTAACCAGATCCAAGAATTTGCGTCACTTTGATCAGAATTCTGAACACCCATTTGTAAATTTATATTCTTTTCCTCCATATCTTGGATTAGAGTTTCCTATGACTAATTATTCTATTTTCTAAAGAGATTTGAGGAGGAAGAATAATGGCAGAGTCTAGACGGCCTCTCAGAAAATATGAGATTCTGGCTAGGCTCAGCTAGCCTATTTATAGGTTTTCAAGAAAGTGGACATCATCTTGTACACTCAACGCTAAGTCAACAACGAATGTGGTTTGAAAAACAATCCAGATTCACCAAATGAACCTACTCGGATTAGGGGTGGGTTGACCCACCTACCCCTTGGGTCGACCCTAGGGTCGACCAGCCCCCTTGAGGTCCACCTATAGGTCGAGCTAGGAACAACTTGGGTCGACCCGTATGGGTCCAGGTGCTTATTGTCTTCAGTTTGAGTTTATGGAATATTTTGAATATTATATTTACATATAAACCCCTTATATGTATACAGAGTTTCTAATGCCCATTTTACATGTATATATATATATACATGCAACTTTTATTTCATTTTCAAAATTCAAACGGTGTTATGCCATCATTTAATTCTTACCTATTTTCATCGATTGCAGGTTTATTTTGAATTTCTCTTCTATACATATATATATATATATATTTGTACTCCCTTATATTCATATCCTTATATGTGCATTTATACAAATTTTCCCTTTAGAACATGTATTATTTTAGTTATTTCTCTAAAATAAAAATATGGCTCCCGCGGGAATCGAACTTGCACCACTCTCTTAGAAGCCACATGTTTTTACCAATTGAACTACATAGGATTTTGTTAACAAGACTAAAAACAATGGTGGTCATTGTTCTTTTCTTATACCTCCTTTTCATGTTTGTTGTAATATTTCATTTAAATGTATCTCGATCATCTTAAATCCATTTTCTGTAAACCATAGGTCTAAATTGACCAGAAAATCGCTACAGACGCAATGACACTAATCCCATGACCAAATTCTAGAAGCTCTTCAAAATTTTATTTTATTTTATTTAAATAAAAATGTAGGTGTTACAAAAATATTAATAAAATTTATAATATTAACCCTACAATCCTCATTAATGTAACCTTTAAACCTAAGCCCTAATTAATTGGTCTAATTTAATAGTAGATTAAAAATTGGATATATTTAAAGCAATGGAGACACAAGAAAGTTGTGTGGGTGATCAGAATGCATTGAATCAGGTAAATTAACGTTGTGTTGGAATAAATTGGTTGAATTTAATTCTGAATTATTCTAAGATCTGGTTGAACTTAATACACGATATGGCGAATATACATTTCTAAGTTATAGGGTGCAAGGCTGATGATCATGACGAAGTGCCCATACGAGTAGGAAATAGCGTGGATAATGATTTCTTTCGGTACACGCTTAACATTTTATGTATGAGAGGGCTGGAATTTTATTTGGAATTATTAAATGGCTTTAACTTGTCAAATTAATTCACATATTACCGCAGAATATGATCGAAAATAAAATGTAACAGAGGATTCCATAAACAGGCAGTAGTAGGTCGTTTTTTATTTATTAATACGGTGTTTCATTGTCGTTTTGTATGATGTTGCATTGTATGTCTGTTTTTTGTTCTTTAATAATCTTCGTTTGGACATTTATTAACACTGTGTATCATTGTCGTTTCCTTCGAACTTTTTAATTAATATTAGTACTATAATGTCATTGCAGATTAAGGAAAGTAGGTCTAATAAGGTATCTCATTGCCATTTTGTTTGATGTTGTATTGCATGGCTGTTTTTGCTCTTTAATAATCTTCGTTTGGACATTTAATAACATGGTGCATCATTGTCGTTTCGTTTGGACCTTTTAATTAGTACTAGTACCATTATGTCATTTTAGATTAAGGAGCAAATACCAACTGATGTGCTTACAGAAGGATATGTTGACGAAAAAATAGTGGAGTATGGAGAGTTGGATTTGCAGGATGATGAGATTGTTAAGGACTATGCCGAATATCTGGATTTAGCCTATTATTTCACTACAGATAGGGTATGTTTTAATGTCGAATTTATAAGTTAAATATTTTCAATTTTGATAGGTTAACAAATCAGATTCAATTTTTTTTTAAATAATGTAGTTATTTGAATCAAATGAGAAAGTACGAGAATGGTGTATGAAATGAGAGCTTAAAGTCAACTGTATCATTGTAATTAGGCGTACAAGATTTCAGAATGTTACGACTAATTGCAGAGGTTCATGGATGCTACTGGTACGTGAGAGGAGTGGTGAGTATTTTACCCACAAAGCTAAGAATTATGTACCAAAAACCTACCAAAAATGAAGAAGAACTAGAAGTAAAAAATATGGTTGTCCATTTGAGTCGAGTGCTACGTGCCGAATTGATGGAAAGTGAATGCTAATGGTAAAAATGGTCGTCATAATCACTATCTTCCTACTTACCTAACCAGACATGCTCATCTAGTAAAATTTATAGATAGGGAGTTGAAAATTGTTGAAAATATGATTAATAATGAAGCTAGACAACTCCAAATATTGTCCAATATTAAGATAGAGAACCTGGAAAATTGATCGACAATTAGAATTTGTGCAATGCCAAAGTAAAATTGAAATTGATGAATACTGAAGGGAGATCTATAATGCAACCGTTTATGAAACTATCGGTTGAATGACATTATTCTGTGTTTCATAGAGCTGATCCAGACATGAAGCATATATTCGACCTTTCTTTTAGTCATCCAAGGTGCATTGATCTTGCAAATGTTTTCATCAAATTTTATTTTTGGATTGTACTTTTAAAACTAATAGGTACAAGCTACCTTGTTTTCACATAGTGTCGCATACTTCTACCGGAAATACATTCATAATAGCACTTGCCTTTATTAGTCGAGAAACTACAGAGCCATATATTTAGGCTTTTGAATGTGTTAGGAGTATGTACAGAGAAAACGAATATCCAGATGTTATTATAACATATGCAGAAGTCTCTCTTATTAAATTTGTGTCATCCATATTTCAACTTGCTCGTCATATCCTATGTGCATGTCATATCTCTAAAAATGTTCAAGCAAATTGCAAACCGAAGTTCATTAAGGGTAAAAGAGGAATTATTGGGGAGAATGAAATTATAGTGGAAGATGAATAAGGTAAAAAGAAATATCAACTTTTTTTTGATGGTTGGAGCAATATATTCAACTCTTTAACTAACGAAGAATATGAATGAAACTTAAAATCATTCCGAAAGAGTGGTCTTCAAAGCATAAATGTTCGGTAACGTATGTGCTCAAAAACCGGTTGAATAGTTATAAAAAAATGTTTGTTATTACATGGATTAACTAGTATAAACATTACGACAATGTCTCCACTAGTATTGTTGAAAGTGCACATCAACGATTGAAATTATTTTTTGATTCTACAGCTGGTAATTTTGTACAGTTTTGGATGAATGCACATTTATGCGTGAAAAATGAAATAGTTACAATTGAGAATGCATTTGAATCAAGTGCTACAAGGTCAATGTATCATTTTCGTCAAGGGCCGATGTCCAAAGAACTATTTGGATTTGTATTACATAAAGCTTTGGATTTGCTACTACATGAATTGAGTGTCATTTTTCTTAATGGTTCAACTATTGAAAGTTGTGGATGTGTTCTATGGAAAGTTAACTACTTACCTTTTTCGCATATGATTGCGTAGTTCAAATTTACATACGGTTATATCCCTATTAGCAGCATTGATGCATTTTGGAAACAATTAACTTGCACACCTCCTACTATATACCATTTGGCTATTAGATTTCGTGAGTTACCTGAAATTAAATCAATTCAAAATAGATGTGAGAGTTCACAGATAATGAGCAAGTTGTGATGCAAAGTGAATTGAAATTATTAGCTTTTCCACCAACAAAAGAAACCTTGGAACTGTTGGTTGCTGCAAAAAGGAAAGATATGCCTTATACAAAACGAAGGACAAAAGATAAGTCAACAAAACGAGATCCTTCCTTTTTTTGAATATATTGAAGCTTCATTATCATGTGTTCAAATCCTACGCCTGCACAATCATATAAAAAGCATGGTATGACAAATACAAAAAAGTTGTATCCTCATATAAATGTTAATCACTTGATGCAGATGCCTAAGATAACGCAACCTTACATAATTGAGTTAGTGGATATGTCTCTAATGGAAATTGTGGTTATTGGGACGTCGTAAACCAATTAAAGTTACATAGTAAAAGAACTAATAATCCTTGCAAGTATATGCGTGAATCAATGATTAACAACTAAGAGATTAATAAGGAAATGTACAAGGCGATGTGGGATGTTTTTGGATTAGAAGAACTTAAAAGAAGGATACATTCGAAGACTTATATCACAGAAAATGAATGGATGCAAATGCTAGAATATGGATTTATTATCATAGAAACTTTTGGTATAGTTGTTGTGTTGTTAAGTAAGTTTAACAGATGCACTTATTTCCATCAACAGTTCAACTTAATCCAGCGAATCAGAAGAGGATGGTAGTCAAGGGTTTTGTTGATAATTGTCATTTTGTTAGCATCCATTTCAAACCGGACTCTCCTTTACCTTCGACATCACAATGTTCGTGTTTTAAGCGAATATTCAATATTAACGCGAGTGATTAGATTAGACAGCAACAAAAAAGATTTGACAAATAAATGGATATGGTTAAATCAAATAATGATGCTCTAACAATAGTGGCAGTAGATTAGATTTTGTTAGCCATACGATATGTGTAATATGGTTGATTGGTATTTGTAATTGGATCCAATAATGATGTTCCTCTTTTATGTTTTTTTTTAAATTAAAAAGTTGATTAACTTAGTCCTTACTTTTTACAATTGGATTAGTTTACTCCTTGGAATTTTTAATTTGGATAGTTTACTCCTTGTTATTTGTCATTGGTTTATGTTTTTTTTAGATTGGATTAGTTTACTGCTATTAGTAATGAATTAGTGAGTTGTAAGGTGTTACTTGTTTAAGGTTTATTAATACCATTAGAGCTAACACTCTGTATGCTTACATAACTGAAGTATGTACTAAATTTGAGGTTCACCCATGTGTGGTCATAAATTGTTGTGTTAATGCATTTGTTTAGGCAAAATCTCATCGTCTGTAAGTTTTTTGGGAAATTAAAACTGCAACTTTACGATAAATGGTGGCGGTTTAGATTACATAATTACGGCAAATACTGACCGTCTATTGAAATTATTTATGGGGAAAAACCTAAAACTTGACGGTATGTCATTGCCGTTATTAACAAATAAACACAGTGACTATCAACCGTGTGAGAAAAATAATCTACTTCCCAAAATTACCTGAAACTATGCAGTGAAGCTTTGCCGTTTTAACTTATATACTTCTGCATATTTTTGCTATTTTAACTTATATACTATGAATACGGACAAACCTCCTTAAACTGGAAAAATTCACTGTTCATGTTTCCTTTACGGTTTTGATTACCAACTATCCACTATTTCTCCTTATACCTACCTGCGCATAATATGTTTCGTCTTATATTGGTGGAATCAGTGATTAGAATATTTCCTGTGCTATAATGGAATTTATAGACACAACAAAATTTCAAAGAAGGCTTATATAACATGTAATTTGTTAATTCTGTAGCACAAAATTTTCTCAACAATTTTATGCAACGCGTAAGAACATGCAATAGGCCCTTAATCTGCAATGGTTTATGGCTTATACTTCTTTGGAGTCAAAGTAAATGCAAGGGTCATCTTTATTCTGTGTATTTCTTACTCATAGTATATGAATCTATCACTTTAGATAATATCACAATCCCTGGCATGTTTATTGTAGATACTTTTGTTGCCCTATCTTCTAGCAACATCATATACCCAAGTCCCAGGATATATGTACATAAATTTTCTTTTTTATAAAAGAAAAAAAAGCCACAAAGCTCTTCCCTACATACTCCTCTAAGTTAATATATACCATCGTAACTTGAATTTCATTGTTGAGGCCAAATAAACAATTATCAATGCTTACCATGGCATATACAAAAGGTTAAGAAGCATCTTTCAGTGTTATAACACACAGTTGATATTGCACTATTTCATTATTATAAACAAAAAAGCAAAGCAACTTCCACATGCTTAGCCCATTGCAGTTGTGGGTAATACACACACATACTATTAAACATGTATGATTTCTTAATTATCGAAGTTATTATGTCACAGAATAAAATTATTGTACCAAAACTTATTATGGCAATGGGAACAATACTACAAAAACCAAAGAGTATGTATCATTCATAAGTAACTTTACATCCAAATCATGATAAATGCAATGGAACATAAGTCGCTCAAGTATCTATTCTCGCAGAAGGATCTCAATTTGAGACAGCAGATATGGATGGAGTCCCTAGCATCCTCTGATTTTAAGATTTCTTGTACCCCTGGTAAGGGTAATGTAGTGGCGAACGTGTTGAGTAGGCATAGGATGACCATGAGTCCTCTATTCGTAGAGAGGCGGGGTTTGGAGTACATATCGACCTTTGATTTTAGGCCATCTATGGATCTTACACTTGGTTTGTTGGTATCCTTAGAGGTGCGACCTACTCTTATGGATCAGACAGGATCTTTACAGCGAGAGGACCCACGAATATCATACATCTTGGATAGACTTGGTAGAGGGGAGGTTTCCAGTCACCTAAGTAGATATTCCATAGACGACAAAGGGTGGCTACTGCGAGATGGGAGGCTTTGTGTTCCCCGGGTGGGGCATTTGTGGAGGAAAGTCCTTGAGGAAGCCTATCATTCTAGGATGACTATCCATCTGGGTGGCGATAAGATGTATAGAGATATGAAGAGTATGTTCGTTTGGGTTGAGATGAAGAAATATGTAGCAGAGTTTGTAGCTCGATGTTTAGTTTTCCAACAAGTAAAAGCTGAACAGAAGAAGCTTGGTGATCTTTTTCATCCTTTGGAGGTCCCATAATGGAAATGGGAGAGCGTCACTATGGATTTCATTGATGGTTTGCCTAAAACGAGGAGAGGCAACACCAGTATCTAGGTTATAGTAGACAGGCTTACTAAGAAGGCTCATTTCATTCCTGTTAACAACAAGAGAATAGCAACATGGTTGGCATCAGTTTATCTTCGTGAGATAGTCCGTTTACATGGAGTACCTTCTAGCATACTGAGTGATCGTGATCCCATCTTCACTAGTGAGTTTTGGAAGAGTCTGCAAGAGGAATTAGGTATACAGTTATGTTTGAGCACCGCATACACCATCAGAACGATGGACAAACTGAGAGGTTGAATAGAGTCCCTGAGGATCTTTTGAGGTTATGTATCCTAGACTTCGTAGGGACTTGGGAAGAGCATCTTCCATTGGTGGAGTTCGCCTACAACAATAGTTATCTAGCTAATATAGGCTTAGCACCCTTCGAGGCACTATACGGATAACCTTGCAGATCACCGACTTGTTTGTGGGAGACTACAGATAGGCTTCTACTTGGACCTAAGATGATTAGAGAGACTTCAGAAAAGGTTGATCTTATCAGCCGACATACGAAGACAGCTCAAGACAGGCAGAAATCCTATGCAGATAAGAGGAGGACGAACATTGAATTTAAGGCAGGAGACGTGATTTTCATCAAAGTATCACCTTTGAGGAATGTCGTTCACTTTGGATCTATAGGGAAATTGGTGCCAAGGTTTATAGGGCCATTTCCCATAGTGGAGAGGATAGGTCAGATGACCTATAGGGTGATATTACCAGAGAGATTGGTGGGCGTTCATGATATTTTTCACGTTTCCCATTTGCGGGAATGTCTTCACAATACAGAAGAGGTGGTTGAGTCGAGCATGCTTGGGGAAGTAGAGGTAGAAAGGGAGGCAACACTTAGACAAGTTCTTACCCATATACTTGGATCAGAGGTTAAGAAACTACGCAACAGAGAGGGTGAGTTGATGAAAGTTCAATGGAGAGAAGACCGCGAGGATGCAACTTGGGAGACCGAAAACAAGATTCATGCTTCGTACCCTTTTCTTTTCAAGAGTACATTCTTAACTTCTCTTTCCAAGCTTTTATTCGTTCTTGCTTCTATCATTCGTGTATATCCTATGGATCGAATCTTTGACCTTTAGGTAGAAAGCCAATAAATGTAAACATGTGTTTGAGACATGTTATGTTTGACGGAGCAAGTGGATGCAAGTGTTTTCTAGTGGTTCTCGTGGATGCATGTACACACACTAGGTGCTAGATCAGCTCAAATCACTTAAATATTGCATATGGATGTGTGTGCATTTCAGATTACCTATAGATGGAAATGGATGTATCATCATATGGATGTTGCATTAGGACGAATGATTGTGCACACATATAGAGTCTATATGATACACAAGGATGATTTGCAAACATTTTGGATTCATGGCACAAACATAAATTGCATTAAGGAGGTCAACTGAATCAGTAGACCGCCTGATTTTCGCATTAGCTTAGAAACATATACACACACCTTTGCATGCGTTCGTACTGGCATTAGAAATTCCTAAGGACCATGGATGTCTGTGAATGATGGATGAGTAGATGATTATAGGTGGATGTAAGGATAGTAACGTTCTCCTAGACCCGGAGATTTCGGGGACAAAATCCTTTAAGTAGGGGAGAATGTAACACCCTGTAATTTTATAGAGCACTAATAAACTAAAGGGGATACTTAATTAAATTTTGGGAATTAAGTAAAACAGACTGTACCATTGCATCGTCTCGGAATTCTGGCTCAGATAGACTTCAAGTTTGCTTAAAACAGACATAATATGAGGAAGATATAGAGGTTTTTTATACATATATGTATAAATAATTCGAACTATAACACAAAATAATTCAAAATACATAAGCCGGAAACGAAGGTGGCAACGGGCGGGAATCTAACTCATTTAGGGTCGACCCACGCCTGGTTTGGGTTGACCTATGGGTTGACCCAAGGTTAGGTGGGTCGACCCAGGTTGGGGTGGGTCGACCCAACCCTGATCTGGCTGAATGCATTTTTCTGTACTTGGACATTTTTGTGTGCTGGGTTCGTCAGAGATAGTATATATAAAGGCTAGCATTTCTATTTTTTTCCAACATATAAAACAATGGAGATAATGAGATGTTTCCTCACCTTGGATTGAATCAATGCTATCTTCTACAACACCAGCCTATACACATATTTGAGACATTTCTTGTACACGGATCCATTGTGAGTTCATGTTACTTTTAGATATATAGTTTAACGGTAATCCTGACATGTTAATAAACCTGGATCTGAGCCTATGCCTGTCAATAAACTGATTCATATCTAAACAGTTCTGCTATAATTAAATGTATTTTACCATATACCTATTATGTTGTTTAGTTGTTATTATATGCCTATTTCTGTGTTATTATGATTATTTCCGTTCTTCTCCCTCTCTTATTCCCTTTTTATTTTATAAGCCTAGGCTACCTTCGATCCTAGGACAATCTCATAAGAGATTTGCGTACGAACAAAATTGGGACAATTACGAAATGTTTGGGAGTGAAAAATTGGGACATATCATGTACTGTGTAATATGACTAAAATTTAGGGTGTATGAACATGTAAATCTGTAGGCTAAATTTAAAGATTAAGTGGAACATGAAACTATATATATATAACCAGTGGAACCTATTTAATCTGTTGGGGTTATATGAACCTGTTAACCTATCTATTTAATCTATTGGGGTTACATGAACTTGTTAACCTACTAGGGTTATATGCACCTGTTAACCTGTTTGATCTGTTGTGGTTAAGTAAACCTGTTTGATCTGTTGAGGTTAAGTAAACCCGTTTAATGTGTTGGGGTTATATATAAGCCGGATAACCTGTAATACTTAACCTGTTTAATATGTTGGGGTTATATGAACCTGTTAACATGTAAAACTTAACTTCTTAATATGTGGGGGGTTAGGCGAACCTATTAATCTATAAGGATTAACCTGTTAAAAATCTTAGTTAATTGGGGGACACAAGTTTAGGGGTTTGACTTGTGTCATCTGCTATGTGAGGCCGATATCAGTCAGTAACCCATTCTGGTATTAAAAGAGGACCCCGCACTAGGTAGGGGTCAGAGCACACATACTGAACTAATTGTAAGAGGTTCATATGAATGGGGGTGTATACAGGTGCATTCCAACGGATTCATGTGCTTGCATGTGTCTATGGGGAAAAATAAGCCGCTGTAGCACCAGTAAATAGGTCTGTGTCCTTTTGTAAGTTGCCACTTTAGGAAGTAATACACCCTACTGTGGGGCCGACACTGGGTATTTACACATTAGGAAGCCGATCGCTTGGGGTAGTAAGTAGGGTCCATCTAGCCCTATTTGTTTTCTGTTTAGGTACCCATTATTTCTATATGGGTAACACCCGTTATTTCTGTTGAGGTACCTGTTATTTCAGTTTAGGGGTAAAAACAGT
This sequence comes from Allium sativum, assembly GCA_030737875.1. NCBI lineage: Eukaryota > Viridiplantae > Streptophyta > Magnoliopsida > Asparagales > Amaryllidaceae > Allium > Allium sativum. The sequence continues at coordinate 28,890 of JASFAX010002300.1, forward strand.
TATCTAACTAGAGTACACCTAAAACTACCATTATGCTTTTGTTGGATCATTCTGTTTTTTTTATATTAGGGGACACCTAATTTTACTTGTATTGGTGCAGAGAAAAGTATTTGAGAAGCACGGTATACTCTGTTTATTCTGCTTATCATGTTCATCATGTTTATACCTTTTATGTGATATTATTATCTCTCATCTAGTATTATATGTTTATCATGATACTTTTAATTCTTTATAGGCTAAAAGTCACTGGAATCGTCAGACTTTATGTCAAACCCTTTTTGTTTCCTTTTCTCTCTCTTCCCCTCACCCCAAGGTTTTCAGGATGGGAACACTCAGGTATGATTAGGACTCTCTCTTCTGTTTCTTCTTGGATCTGGATCTGCTTTGATGTATTGCTTCGACTACTTGTCTACTTTATTATGGCTATTATTGAGGATTTTGATTTTAAATTTATGTACTCTGATGGTTTTTAGCGCAAGGCGGATGTTTTGGTTTGATGTACTTGGTTTCAATATTTTAGCTGGTTTTGAGACAACAATGTTTTTCTGCTGAATAATGAAGTTTTAAATTTTCGCTGCTATTTTTATATCTGTCTTGTGAGAATCTATTTTTGTTTACCTATAACGCTTCACGGAATTTAATGCATTCTGATAAAGAGTGACATTAACGGATGTGGGGTATCACATATCCTCCATACCGACTCCATTTTCGATAAATAAAATATGAAAACGAATCAGAACCTCACCATGAATGCAATAGTAATACTTTTATGGCTTAATTCCCAATTATCTAAAATTCTTACTTTCATCCTGTTAATATTTTATTAATTTATCACTGTTTATATTTAATTTAATTACCGTGTTTATCCAAGATATATTTTATGAGGTGTTACATTCTTCCACCCTTAAAAGGGATTTCGTCCCGATATCTTTTTGAAGGGGCAAAAAACGAAAATCGCTCTAACAAATGTGTTATACACCCAAGTTATTTATTAAATGTCCATAAACATCCATGACTCAATGCGGTAAGTGAGATCAGTTCTAACGTGCAAGTGTAACATATGAAACTATATGTATGTAAAACACCTTAATATGCATATACCTTCTACATGAGTGATCAGTGCATTTGTTTCGCAACCATCTTTTACCATCCAATCTAGCAATCACGATTTAAAATTCTAAAATTTTCATGCCTTCCCTTGAATTATCTCTCTATTGTACTCGAACCAATCTAACTAAATATTGTGAGTCTTGAAATCCCATGCTCCGCTATATCTGTGGTGACACAAGACCCCCAAGGTTCCATCTTTGTCCTCCAATTCTTGATTAGGCCCTATACTTTTTTTCCATATTGTGAAGGTGTCTTATTAAATATAAAAAAGTCATGGGCTCTTATCATCAGCAATATATTTTATCTCCCTAACTTTGGAAAAGCCTAAATATAATATTGACTCTCTAACCTTCACAAGCTTGCCTAATAAAATTAGACTTTTTCCAAGGTCTAGCCACAAATTTGGTTAAAGTAGAAATTTGTCAATGGTTATCTAATCAACACTTTGGTGTGTTAGGTAACTTAGGTTGCCTCCTTGAAATTCTTAAAGAGTTCCCACTAATTACCAAAAAGATAATTACACTACTCGTAAAAGGATAGATATTATGCCAATGTCTAAGGGATCCAAGTTGTAGATTTTCTTGTCATCCCCAAAGCTCTGGTTGTCTTCAGTTTACCCTCCAAACTTCAAATGAAGTGTGACCCAAAAATTTAAAAATTTCGTAAACAAAAGTTTCTAAATTTAATTAATTAATGTTCTAGTCTAAGCTGATAATTAGAATATTTTCCTATGCTCCACTTTGTTGGAATTTAAATCCTAGTGAGGTCTTTTGTCATAGTTTCCATAAATTTGCCCAACAATAATATTGATATATTTAAAATTACAAGTGTAACGTCTTGTCTTTTGAACGGTATAATAATTAAGTTATTTAATTATTTAAATAGTCATTTAGAGATTTAAATGGTTGTTTAATTAGATAATATTGAACATTTAATTAATATAAATAATAAAATAATATATTTATTTCCGAAATAGTCAGAAATAGTGGAATTCACAATATTGTGTGAATTGGATTATTTATAAGATTTAATTCAGTTTAGAATTAAATTATAATACGCTTATATTTAATAAACGACATTAGAACGTATTATTATAATACAATTTAAATCGAGCCTGTAATGTCGCGGTAGTTCGTAATATTGAGTTTTGAACTTTAATTGAATATACAGAATCTGTTTTAAGTCGAATTTCTGTGAAACAAGAAACATTCGAATCTGTTGAATTATATTTTTCTAGTGGAAGAGAAAAATCGAGATTTCATCATGCAGATTGTGAGTTATGTCCAAATCGAATTTTCAGATAGTCGCTACGCAATTCGTTTATAATTTATAATGATTTATTTATATTATAAATGGATTTTTAATATAAATGGAATATCGATTCAACTTAGATTTTGAGAATATCGAGTTATGAATCCAAGTGCATTTATTTTATAGTTGTATGATATTCTATGTGAATATATATAATAATATATAATAAATTAAATTGTTTTTAAATATATTTATATGGGTTTATTTAGACCTTAGAAAATAGCCATTTTTTCAAATGACCTCTGTTTTCGACAAATTTATTTTGTTGGATCCAGAATATTGAATTATTGTTAGATCTCATTTATGTGATTTTTGGAGTCAGTATGTGGTTGTACGGGATTTTAATGTGAAAAACAGTCAATTATCTGACTTCAAAAATATGCATTCTGAGCAAACAGATTCGGAATTCGACGAAACAAGTTTCTTGGGTCCGTAATATCGAACCATGTAATGACCCGCATTGTTAGCCATGGAATAATTAATTAATTTAATTATGTAAATAAGGATTTAGAGATTTAAATAGTGTTTTAATTAATTATAGTGGTTATTTAATTTAATTAAATAATAGAATAATATATTTAATTCAGAAATAATCAAAAATATTGGAAATCACACTATTTTGCGAACTGGGTCATCCCTAAGATTTAATTCAGCTTAGAGTTGAAGTATATTGACGAATATATTCAATCGACATTAGTTTGAACGTAGAATTATAATATAATTAAAATAGAGCTTGAAATGGCGCGGCAGTTCGCTATTTGGCGATTTGAACTTCAACTGGGTGTACAGGGTTCGTTTTAAATTGGATTTCTGTGAAATAAGAAATGTGTGGAGCTGGTGGAGTATATCTTTCTAGTGGACGAGAAAAATCGGGATTTCGTCATGTAGATTTTGATTTATGTCCAAATCAAATTCTCAGAAAACAGCAGTATATTCGTTCGTGGCCATAACGGTTATTTGAGAATATTTAAATATCGGACTCGAATTTGGACAGGGTTCTTTTAAGACATAGTGATAATTTAATTTTTAGAATTTTACTGTAATTTTTAATTAATTAAATAAGAAACTTTTTATTTGGTGTATTTTGCACCCTTAATCAGCGATTTTGGGGTTTCACAACATGAATTAATCTACCGGTATTAATATATTTTTGGGATCGTGACACATTGCTCATTACGATGGCATATTTATTTCTGTCCGTAGTGGCTTGTACACAAATAGAGTTCTACAAAAAACAGGTTACCATTAAAACTCTAATATAAATATAAAATGGAAAATACATGACAAAAGCGCCAACGTGGCCCTATAGTTTACTTGATGGAAATTAGTGGTGCTAAGACCTCCTGCGTATGAGCTATCTACATTATAAATAATACCCTTAATACAATACTAGACTGAATTCTCCACTTCACTTTCTCAGATCAAAACATAAGCTACGGACACGCATCAATTCTCAGGTCTAAGTATTTAGAAAGGAAAACACATGCTGGATAAATGGCCATGCATCAACCTTATTACCAATAAATACCCCTTAAGTTGTTAACCTAAAGCTTTCCATTTCCTCAGCCAAAAGAATGTAGCCTCCACCCAAAAATAAAGTTTCACCACTTCAGGAATTCAGAAGAAACCAAATTAAATCAGTCGAGTGTTCTTCCTCTAAGCGGCTCGTCATTCTCGGGTTTTTGGGAGCTCGTTTGAGCACTGCAAGGGGCGGAGGAGGGTCAGACACGTCGGAGAAGGAGGGGGATTCAAGGGCGGTCTCGAGTATGGGTTGTTGGAGATTGGGGTTCAGGTGGAGGAAGGTCGTGGTGGGTGGCTCCGGCGAAATCGAGGGTGTGGGGTCCAGGTGCCGGAATTTGATGGCGGTGATGGATGAAGGGGTTGATGGTATTCGCGTTTCACTGGGAATAAAGGATCAGGTTTTTATTTACTTAATGAAGGTTAAAAGTGGAAACTTGGAAACCGTAAGTGTATTATATGGTGTGAAGGAGCAAGGGATAACGGCTTGGAACAAATGTTAGGAGCGAGATTGAGGAAGAAAGACACTGGGTAATTGGTGCAGATGGGTTTAAAAGAGTTCGGGCTTGAAATGTGGTAAGGCCCAATAAGGGTTTAAATTAAAAGAGCCTTGTATGTTTAAAACACGTATAAGTTATAATATGTATAACTTCATCATACGATAACAGAATTTGACGAAACAAGATCCATTAGGACCGTATGGACGGACACTACACAATGGGATAGACCGCGAGTCAATTGGAGCACGTTACAATTTATAGTGAAATAAATTGTCCGTCTGAATCAAGCGATGGTTATCGTTATTAACAATGATTGTCCAATGTGAGTAAAACTCACCAACTCTGAACAGTTCTATTTTTTATAACGTATATTTAGAACTGATAAAATGATGACTGATTGTTGTGTGTTGACTGTTTGTTTGAGTTATTTGTGTATTAGTTAAGATTATTGATAACGATATATATATATATATATAAATCGTTAATCGAATATTGATTTTGTTTAACAGAATATTTTATATTCGTGTTGTTTAACATCTGTGATGCAGGGAAACAGGTTGGAGGGGTCCAACTGGACTCCTCAATATTTATAATACTGTTCTGTTCATGTAATGTAATATATGATGTGATATATAATCTGTATGATTTTGTGTGTTTAAATGATATCAATCATTGTGGTTTGCTATTTTACGTATCATAAGAGACCCTTGGATGGAAAAAGGAATATTTCAACGTATATTGAAATAAAGAAATTTTATAAAATCAACCGATTTTGTAAAAGGAAATAATTTGAAAATATTTATTTAGAAAATAAATAGGAGATTACAAAGGAGAATATTTATTTAGAAAATAAATAGGATAAAGGAATATTTATTTAGGAAATGAATAGAGTTAATCGATTAGAGTAAATCAAATAGAGTTAATCGATTAGAGTAAAACATACATAGTTATTCGGGATGAGATTCCATTTAGCATGACTACTAGCGTAATTCGCAGGGCTGTAGATAGCCTACGGCGGTCGGATGTTTCCTGAGGGAATTGGGCGTAACCATTGTGATCGCTGCGATCTAGAGTTAAGCGAATTGAGTTAAATCGAATATAGTTATTCAAGATAGAGTTAAAACAGACATAGTTATTCGAATTAGAGTTAGTCAATAAGAATTAATCGAATATTAGTTATTCGAATTAGAGTTAATCAAATAGAGTTAATCGAATAGAGGTAAAGTGACAGAGTTAAACAAGATTAGAAACTGACTAGAGATTAGTTAAGTTGAATATTTTCTAAGTATCGATCTGATGTTGGTTTCGGCCTTCGGGGTTTGTACTTAGAGAATTGTTCTCCTACTAGTTTACAGTCAGGGACTGATAGTGGTGAAATGATAATGAAATGTAAATAAACAAATGGAAATGTTTTCCAGTGTTAATAACATAAATTGTTTAAACATAGAAAATAAGGAAATGTGAACATATATGTGACGATCCTAAAACCCCGTGACACGGTGTTAAGGATAATCATTGGAATATAACACATTAATCATCATTAGCAGATCACGGATAATAGCATAAACAGAAAATAGAATAATTTACACACATATGACAGCGGAATCATATAGATATCATCACATCAAAGAAGAACAGTACAGGATACAACTTAGTGCATAATGAAACATAGTCAGTCACCATCGCCTGAGGCGGAATCATACATAAAGAGTACTCAAAATAAATATCAGTCTACATCGCCAATGGCAGAATCATAATATAGGTACAATAATGGCGGAGAAAATCCATGTCAGCACGGTGTAGTCTAGCCTCGCCATGAGCCAAAAGTGCGTCAGAAACCTGTAACTAGGCTGCCCATGTGAAAATGGGGGCACCCGAGTTTGCAAGGTGAAACAAACTACGAGTCAGTCATGGGACTGGTATGAGAAATCTACTTAACTTATTAACAACAATAATAAGGCAAATCAAAGGACCACGCCACTTTCGCGGAACGGGTTTACTCCAATGAGTGCTAGTGCATGAAATAAAGTAAACGATTAAATCATCGCAATGCTTTTTATAAACTGAAGCCATTATAAGACTTAGATCCCATCACACAATGCAACGCAAGCCGGAGGATAGAGTTTTTACCTTATAATGGCCAAAAATGCTTCATACGAATAAAACAAAAGTGTTTGATATTATTACTAGTGCATATATGTTTAAAAAGAAAATTCAATCATAAATATCAATCCTAGGCGGCATAGCTACCATCTACTATGTCGCCATACTAGTAATACAATCACGTCCGCATATTTCGTATTGGAAATTGGATTCCTTCATGAGTCGAGGCAAGGGGCAAGCTCCTCTCCAATTCGAGACACTCTAGCAAATGTCCCAGGACCCCACTATGATCCTTGGATCTTCAGGGCCGGTCCTCTCTTACTTTTGAGGATTAGTTATTCCTGAACACACGTTTCCCGGTCCTTACAGACCTATATCGAGGCGCCTCGCATTCCAACAACCACACAGGTGAAAAGTATATATAATGTCAGGGCTGGTAGGTCACTGACACCACCTTAGCTAGAAAGAAACGTCGTGCTCTCCCTGCAGTCACTCTCTTGTTTTTGACTCATACCGAGGTGTGAGGCTCGCGAGTTCACGTTATACACAAAGTTACGTCACACAGACCATGCTTTGATCATCAACCACAAGACTTTGCTTTGCAACAGAAGCCTTGATCTTATGCCACTCAGGCGTGCCACACAGGCAATCCACTCCATGCGACTAATTTCTATCAATACATAACCTCTGAGCTCGTACGTCTCAGAGAAGGGCGTTAAGCAAGAGAATAAATTCTCCACCGCCAAACAGATATATATTTAACAGAGATCAATCAGCACAGAACAAAATCCAATGTCGGACACACAGTCCATTTACAAGTCCGTTCTGGGTCTGAACAAAACCGGAGGCACCAATTTCTCGCATATCCGTACAATCAACACTATGTTTGGACGGCTACTACTTCAATTCCTTCATGGTAGCTACTCCAATCACGAGCATCAGTAGCGCCCATCCATCCAATGTGAAGATCGTCGGTCTTCAACCATCTTCGACTCTTCGACTTCTCAACGTCGATCGATTATTTGAAATGAGATGAACTCGGCCTTTTCAAATAATCCACGTATATTTAGATTTTCAAATCAATTAGTCACATGGTTGGACTATTCAACATTCACATTTTAGTTCTTTAGTTATACTTTTCATGTTAAATACATTCAACCATCACATATCAAGCAAACACAACAAAGTGGGATTATTTTCACTCTATATCGTCTATAGTATTTTATAACGATATATCGCCATTTTTATTTATTTTAAAACGGCCATATTTAATTAAACGACGTTTCAGGTCGTGTCGATGCACTGGCGTTGCTTTTCACTAATTTTGTTTTACACATATCTGAAAATCTAACCGTTGGATCTTCACAAATTTTATATCATTAGGAAGGTCATTTCAATACGAATCCAACGGTTTCAGTTTCAGGAAAATCTGACGGTCGGATTTCCCGCACTAGTCATTTGAAGTTACGATTTCAATTTACGAACTGCAGCATCGTTATTCGATTTTTTTAAATTATATATATATATATATATATATATAAATAATATCGTTTCTGGCGCTGTTTTTCTTCAGTTTTGAATTAAACATTCCAGACAATCCAACCGTCGGATCTTCACAAAGTTGGTGCCGTTGGAAAGATATTTCCAAGGCGAACCCAACGGTTGCGGTTTCGGGAAAATCTAATGGTCGGATTTCCCGCACTAGTCGTTTGAAATCACGGTTTCAAAACACGATCTGCACGGCCACGTTTCGTTTTAATTTTATTTATATTTATATAAATATAGTTCATTCAAAAATTCCTATATCGTTTTCACTTCAATTATTTCACTAACACCTTTAAATTTTGGAAAATTTCTCCATAACCTCCTTTGTATGGGAGGGGCTGGGAAAACTCCCAAATAGCCACACGGGCGTCTCATGTCAAAAAGAAAAAGAAAAAGCCAAGCGGCTAGCCAACAGGCTCATAAAATCATCACCCAAACAAAGCAGTAAATGTGTACCTATTTGTCGGGCACAAAATTTTATTCCTCTTCTCTAGCCCCTTTGCTATAACCTGTTCAATAAATATGCATGTACATATATATATATATATATATATATATATATATATATATATATATATATATATATAGTTTTTATCACTTATCATTTTCCATTCAACTTCATATTTGATTTACTTTGGTTTAAAAACACCATTCATTCTAATGTTGCATGCATAGGCTAAAATCATATCATTAGCTAATTAATGTATATTTCAACTCATGCACATTTATTTGAACAAGTGGCTATTTTTAACACTTCACATTTCAAAGATGATAATTTGGCGAACTAAAATAGATTTCAACACATGACTATTTTATTTAGTTCCTATGCATGTTAAAAATAATATTTCATTCACAAATATTTATTTCAACGTCTGTTTATCTCTAGCATATCACATACATGATAAAAATGATATTTTTATCATTTAAAATATTTATTCGACAAATGGATGTTTTCAACACTTCATAGTTTCAATAAAAATGTAATTTTTATTGCTCGATCTTTTTATTCAACACATGAACTTTTCCACTACACACACTTCTCAACACATGAGCATTTGCACACATGGATATTTTATTTATGTTGTTCATATTAGAAAGATGGAATTTTTATTGTTAAAACTATTTATATATAAGGCGAATATTTTTCATACTTCATATATTATAAAAATGTGATTTTTATTGTTTAGACACTTCATTCATTCACAAATGAATTTAATTTTCACACATCACTTTTCAACACATGAACATTTCCACACATGGATATAGTTTCAACATATGGCTATAATTTCAACGCATGAAGATAATTTCAACATATGAAAATTATTCTAACACATAAAGATTATTCAAAATTTCGACAGCATAACGGCAGGGTAGTTAAAACCGGCACCGTCCCTAGTACGGCTCCTCACTCTACCTTAAAACCTCGCGGTTTTTGACAATGGGGATTCATGCATCTAATTCGCACGCAGGCGACATGTTTATTTTTATTTCCACAAATATTTCCAATTCATTTCAATCACCAATGGGTATTTTTCAACCACAACCAAACAATATCAACCACAAACAATTATTCAACCATTCGTATTTTTCATCCAATATTTCACACCAATTCACAACAATAAATATCGTCCATGGTTTGTGGACGAGGGGAGTGTGTATATATATATATATATATATATATATATATATATAATTGCTATATTTCACTTGCATTTCAACACATATATCAATTATTCTATGCATCTATAATTCATACTTCGCTCATATAGCTTACACCACGCATGTACATGGGGTATACAACACGTGTGTAATTTATATTTCGCTAATATAATTTATACACGACATTTTCCATTCAAATTTATTTAATTTAGATTTCTCACATTGGTTTTCGAAGTGCTAAAAATTGTAGATGACTCAGAAAAATCAGTGGCTTCTTCTATTGGGTAGAGAGCTTCCTTGCGGTCCCGATGTTTCCTGTTTCATCGAATTTCGTTAACACATCAAAAAGATATGATTTTTCAAAGTGTAAACATAAAAAAGAACTCACCTTTCACGATGGTTCAAAACTAGGTTTACGGTTTTTGCGAGAACCGAGGCACGAGGGGATGATCGGCGGTTTAGACGTGGAAGAGGGAAGAGAGGGCTTCCTATCGGTGGTGGTTTGGTGGCGTGCGGTGGTCGGGATCGTCGGCGGCGGCTCCAGGAAGGTCGGAACTTTCTGGCCTCGATTCAGGCGGAGGAGGCGTCGAGGGTGGTCGAGCTGGGGTCGGATATGACGAGGGGGCGGAGGCGAAGCGAACGGCGGTGGTGGCGGCATCTGGAAGCGGCTGTAGCGGCGGCGATCAGGCCTGGAAGGGGGAGAACGGGTTTCGCCGTTGGTTCTGGGGTTTTTTGTTTTTTTTTAAAAAAAATAATGAATGGAGAAATATGATTGGTCAATGGTTTTAATAAATTTTTAAATAGTGTTTTCTCAAACGAACTCCTTTTCAAACCCAATGACTGTCGCCCCTAGCTAAATACCCCCATTCTGGACACAATGGGATATGTTTCGTTAGCCAATTCGACTGTTATAGTCAGTTATTTTTCAAAATAAAGTATAAAACATTTAATTTTTAACTTTGAACGTACAATTCAATTTGCCAGGGCCACAAACTGATTCGAAAAATTCCAGAAAAATAAATCTAGCTATGTTTTGATGCTACGGTCCCAACAAAATTAGTTTCGTCGAATTCTGAGATCGTTTGAAAAATGGCCATTTTCTGGTTGATCCAATTTAACAGAAATTGACCAAACGCATTTTCTTTTTCCACGCTCACATACTAGCTTCAAAAATTATGAAATTTGAAAATTAGCAATAGTTTGACATCCCGGACCCAATAAAAGTGGTTTCGTCGAATTCCGAGGCGGTATGCAAAATATCAATTTTCCAGGGCTATATATTCTATATAGCGACCATTCTGAAAATTCATTCGGCCATAACTTTTGATTCCCGCTATGAAACTTCGATTTTTCAGATTCGTTAGAAAGGTATTGATAAACAAATTTAGATATTTTTGGTTTCGCTAAAATCCGTTATATTTTCCACCCTGCACAGTCAGTCAAAGTTTGAATTCAAATTTTCAAACTGACTCACTATTTCTAATTCACTATTTTATTGAAATATTCTATTTCAATTGTTCAAATTCCTTTGAAATCACCAATTTAAAAATTTTAAATTGGCTCGTATTTTTCGGGTTATTGCAATATATATATATATATATATATATATATATATGTTAAATGATGATTAATCGATATAATTTCCATCTGGAAATAATATCGTTGTTTGCACACGTGTTTTCTTTGATAGTTAACTCACCGACTATCGAAGTTTTTGACCATTTTAACTTTGTTAATATGGAGAGACCGGTTGGATTATTATCCGAAGAACCACTCTATATTGGCAAAAGCGTTGCGAATCATATATGCCAAAGATAGTTGAAGACGGAGTTATGCAAGGGCTATCCTGATTACAGAATAGTGCCTTCGGTTTGTCCAGTCCCAGGACGACCTGTATAGAAGAATGTCTGACAGAGTATATCTAATAGATCGCGTAAGTTGATCTCTTCAAACGTATTCACATTTGGTGGCGGAGGAATTCGTTTCTCTTAGCTGTATTCTCGTGGTATTTTTGGGGAAATCAATTTGTGATTTGGCGGGTATGACGATATGACATTCAAAGTGAATGAAGATGTGGCATGTAAGCCTCACATCCGGTAAATGACAGAAGTCGGGCAGGCAGCATGGCTAAGTCGGTCGCTCCGAAGTAGGGGGTATAATCACCTATCTAGAGAATATTCATTTGGGTGCGTTTTTTTACAGGTCCCTATTAAGTTTCAAAATATAAAAAAAACCCGGTGATAAAAATAATATAGAATACATCCCTATTTTTGAATTTCCGCTAAAAAAATTCCAGATCTACCCTTATACACCTAAAAAACTATCCAACAACTGTTTTTCCTCATTTACTCAGTCTATCGCTCCTATTATCTCGCTCATAAACTAAATCCTACAATTCTGGAAAACCGTCTATCACTCCAACAACGTTTTTTTTTTACTTTTTTTTATTTTTACGAAAAACTAGAGAATTAGATACATATATTACGTAAAATTGCATACATATATTAATATTGTGCATAAAAAAATTATTAGTTTTGCGCAACAATGAAGTAGACGTGCAGAAATTAATATTATACAGAAATAAATAATTACTTGAATGTAGGGACTACAATTTTTTTATTAACATTTTTGATTTTTACGAAAAACTAAACAATTACATACAAATGTTACTTAAAATTGCATAAATTTATGCAACTAAGTGAAATAATTGCATACATATACAAAACTGTACTACATAATTGCTGAAACAAAAGAAATGACAAAAAAGTAAATACATATAATTATAACAAGATGCATATATATATATATATATGCAAATAACAGAAATATGTGCATACATACATGAAAAATTTCATAACATTTACATGTACTACATCAAAAAATAAGTACAGACCACATTTACATGTACTACATAAAAAATTTCAAAACATTTACAAAGCAGAGATGATGGTCTTTTGCAGAACAAGTAATTTTGTTAAGACCCAGTTTATTGCGCAAACCACATCTTATAGTCTCTGTAGAAACAACTGCAGATTTCAATCATTTGGAAAAAGATGGACGACCAAACTTCAACAACACCACTACACCAATATCCTCCGGAACACTGTTAGCAAAAAAAGAAAATCAACATTAATAAGTTTAATGTGCAGTAACCTAAATTACAAAAATTGCTTCAGAATAATATAAATACATGCGTACAAATCAGCAAATTAACAATAGTTTCTGAATATTTATATGCAAGTATTCCAGATATATGCAACGAAATATGAATATATTTGTAAAATAACATGTTTTCTGTTTGTTTGTTAAAAAATTGCATACGTATATGCGTATATTAAAAATAGCTGCATATTTGTCCGCAACTTTTTATCAGAAGTTCAGCAAAAATCAAAGATATTTTCCTACATCTTACACAATAATTTCTTAATATTTATATACAGGTATTCCAGATATATGCATAAAAATATGAATATATTTGTAAAATAATATGTTCTTCTGTTTGTTTGATAAAAAATTGCATACATATATGCATATATTAAGAATAGTTGCATATTTGTCCGCAACTTTTTATCAGAAGTTCAGCAAATATCAAAGATATTTTCCTACATTTTAAAGATCGCGATATTGAATGTTTTTCTGTTTGTATTTTCATCAAAAATTGCATACATATATGCATATAATAAGAATAGCTGCATATTTGTCCGCAACTTTTTATCAGAAGTTCAGCAAAAATCAAATATTTTTTCCTACATCAAGCTATGCAACTCGACTCCAGTTTCGTCAGAGCAAAATTGCATACATATATGCATATATTAAGAATAGCTGCATATTTGTCCCGCAACTTTTTATCAGAAGTTCAGCAAAAATCAAAGATATTTTCCTACATCTTACACAATAATTTCTGAATATTTATATGCAGGTATTCCAGATATATGCATAAAAATATGAATATATTTGTAAAATAATATGTTCTTCTGTTTGTTTGATAAAAAATTGCATAAATATATGCATATATTAAGAATAGCTGCATATTTGTCCGCAATTTTTTATCAAAAGTTCAGCAAAAATCAAAGATATTTTCCTACATCAAGCTATGCAACTCGACTCCAGTTTCATCAGAGCGGTACCATACAAAGTTTTTTTTTTTGAAACATAAAAACTCCATTAGTTCAAAACAAATTTTTTTTTTTGAAACATCCTTACAAAGTTAATATAGCGGAAAGTATAGTTCAATTTCAGACAAAACCTCAATTGACAACAAAGACACAATTTTTTACTTGTTTCAAAAAACAAAAGCATAAGAACTACACAGTACGTCCATAAGGAACTATGAAGCACCACTCAACCTCCAGATGTAAGGAAACATATCTTGCTCAAATTTGTTTTATGCTTGAAATGCATGATGAAATTACAAACGATTACAGGAAAAAAAATCAAAAAAATAAAAAATAAAATACTTGAGTTCAGTGAATTTCTCATCAAAATTAAACTTAGGCAACGAGAACAACCGTAAACAAGTCACATGCAGATCAAATTACAGGTCCATAGTCCACACAAAAAGATTAAAGCATCCAACTTTCTATTGTTTAGCGACATATGAAGCCGCAGGTTACATTTAGGAAGATTTGTAACACCCGTTGCCTGAATTACTAACCCATACAAATAGATTTTCAAAAAACTGCATAATTAGGGTACTGAATTATGTAAAAACCCGTAACTTCCCCGTAAAGGAAAGTGTCGGATAGTTCGAGAACAAGCCACAACATAACACATACAGAAGAACATTTCATTGTATATTACAACAATGCATCAGATTGCAAGAATATACAGAGTATAAATGAATATTACACAGAAATATCAGAGATTTAAATTACATTTAAATACATAACAGCGGAAAATAATACAATACACAACTAGAATGAGATATACGGATACAAAGCTTTCCGGATATCGTTCCAGCTTTAAACCAGGATCCTGTGAATATAAATCTGCAAAACCAAAACTACTAGCCGCCCGTGTCAAAATAAGGGCACCCAGAGTTTAGGTTAAAACAATAAACTCCAGGTCAGTCATGGGACTGGTGTGAGAACTAAAACAGTTATTAATCTTTATTTTAAAGCTAGGTAAATCAAGGGACCACGCCGTATAACACGGAACGGGTTTCCTCCCAAGAATACCAGTGCATAAAACAAACAGCGCAATGCTAAATAAAGAAAAATGAAGCTGTTATAAGACCCAAGTCCCATCACACAATGCAACGCAGTCGAGGATAGGGTTTTCCCTTATAACAGCCAAAGAATGCTTGATACGGTTGAAACAAATCGTTTGATACTACTATAAGTGCATAGTGTATAAAACAACTTCAAATCATAAATATCAATCATAGACGGCATGGGTACCATATATCATGTCGCCATACTAGTTCTACAATTAAAACCGCAAATGTCACGTATTTGGAAATTGGATTTCCATCTATGAACCGAGGCAAAAGATAGTCCTCAACCGATTCGAGATGCTCTAGCCCGCCCCTTAGGACCCAGACTCAGGTGGGCCCTTGGATCGTCAGGGCCGGTCCACCGATGTGGATTAAAGTGCCTGAACATGCGTTTCCCCGCCCTTTGGGGCGTAAATGAGCCAACGAATGACTCCATCGGACCCGGATCGTCCGATCAAACCGAGGCGCCTCGCAACAGCAACAGCCACATAAGTCAAACTCGTCAGGGCGTGTAAAACCACTGACGCCACTTCTAACTAGAAAGAAACGCATGCCCTCCCTGAGGTCCGTCTCCCGTTTTTGGTTCATACCGGGTGTGAAACACGCGAGGTAAACGTTACACAAAGCTACGCCACAAAGGCCTTGCTTTGATCATCACCATAAGACTTTGCTTTTCAACAGAAGCCTCGATCAATTGCCACTTAGGCATGCCACACAGGCAATTCACTCCATGCGTTTGATATCCATCAATATATAACCCCTGAGCTCATACGTCTCAGAGAAGGGCGTTAAGCAAGAGAATAAATTCTCCGCTGCCAAACAGATATATATTTAATAGAAATCAATCACACAGACTAAAATTCAATGTCAGACACACAGTCCCTTTACAAGTCCGTTCTGGGGCTGAACGAAACCGGAGGCACCTAGTACCCCGCATATCCATCGATCTCCAAGTACGTCTGGACGATCACCAACTGTTTCCATCTTCTTGGGTGTACAGCCCAATCAAGATCATCAGTAATCACCCACACGACGTGAAGACTTCCGGTCTTCGACCATCGTCTTCATCTTCGACTTATCGTCGTATTAGTTATTCAGAATGGGATAAACCCGGTCTTTCCGAATAACTCGCGTATATTTTAAATAAGTATTACACAAACACAACATACGCCTCATTCCAATTTATCAGTCACTAGCCGTAAATTAATCAAGAGAATAATTCCCCAAATATTAACCCCGAAGGCCGAAACCAACATCAGATCAATATCCAGAAAACCATTCTGCTTGGCCAACCGACAGTTAGTTTCTAAATTTCACATTCATAGGGAAATGTTCCCATTAATTTTATCCAAGATAAATTCTTTGAATTTATTCTTTATTCTATTTTTGAATATCAATTCAAACTAGTCGGGATTAACGAAACTTACCGAAGTAATCATTTGTTTTAATTTCCCAATCCCAACCTATTTATCCCATGAAGTAAAACTGTTAATACTTCATATCTAACACCACAGTGTTATCGGTAAATTCAATTACCATTTCACGTTCAAATCTAATTAAAGATTCATTAAAACTCCACTTAGTTTTAATCGTTAACTATCGCCTGGAGTAAAACTGGTGATACTCCATTCTCGATTATTTCAATCTAATTAAAGATTTATTAAAACTCCACTTAGTTTTAATCGTTAACTGGGTTAAAGAATCAGTGTCATTTAAAACACGGTTCACGATAAACCCAAAGTCACATTCATTAATTATCGGGTTAAAGAACGAGTGTTATTTAAAACACTGTTCACGATAAACCCAAAAATCAATATCAATTCAATTCCAATTAAATATTATTTAATTGGTACACTTCATTAAATCTAAATAAAAAGATTTAATCTTTTCTCAACTGGGTTCAAGAACAGTGTTAGTGAAGACACCATTCACGACAAACCCAAATCACATTCGATATTCAATACAAGGCTCTGAATAGAAAATATATCGGCCTATATTCAATATCAAATTCTACGATTAACAAATGTCGTATTGGAAATAACGATATAAATATATATCTTTCAAATTTCCATAACAACACCTGTATAATCACGAATTCCAACATCGAAATATTCGAAGACAATTTCGATTCAAATCCACTCCAATGCAATCATTGGATATTTTGGTTATTTTCAAAACCCTTTTTAAATTCAATTTATTTATTAAAAATAAATAGAATTATATTTCTAGTTCAAAACTAGTTCATTTCGATAAAAATCTATTTTTATCTTTTCAAATATGGAGTTTTTCATCCCAAATCTTCACAAATCATTTCTTATGATTTTACACAAATTATTACTATTTTTAATAATTTTATCGAGGCCTGTACAGTCGATTTCCATCAACGATCATCGAACTGCACTTACAGCGACCTTTTTCGAATTTGATTTGGACGTATCTCCAAATCCAACCGTTAGATTTCAAATTTCTAACATTCATTAGAAAGCTCTTTTCGATACGAACCCAACGGTTCCGGTTTTAGGAGAATCCGACGGTCGGATCTCCCGCAATGTCCGTTTGAAATAAATGGTCGAAATTCACGAACTGCCGCGGCGTGGCGCGTTCTATTCAGGCCATTATATTATATATATAATATATATAATATATATTTCGTCGATTACTATTTAAAACGAA
>JASFAX010000239.1:0-76315 GCA_030737875.1 Allium sativum
GGTTTCCTGCTGGTTAAGTTTGTGGGCCTATATATACAAATATTACCCACCCATACGAGATGTACTTAACCCTCCCACCGATTCTAGCATGTTTTCTTAACGGTTAAGTTTGTGGGCCTATATGTACTAATATTGCCCACCTACACGAGATGTACTTAACCTTCCCATGGATTCAAGCATGTTTATTTAATGGTTAAGTTTTGTGGGCCTATATTTACTAATATTACCCACCTACCCAACGTATACTTAACCTCCTACTCGTCAAGTCGTGTAGGTTAAGTGGTTCTTATTAACTTAACCTTTCTTGCTTATCATGTTGGATTGGTTAAGTGTGATTTATTAACTTAACCTTGTTCATTCATCATGTTATATTGGTTAAGTATTTCCCATTTAACTTAACCCCATTCGTTCATCGACTTACATTGGTCAATGTCATTAATCAATTCAAGTTAACTTAACTCATCCACCCGTCACGTCATGTTGGTTAAGTGTTTCCTTCTGGTGTTGACTTGACCCTACCTCAAATTTTGTTATATTGGTTAAGTGTTGTTTTCGTGTTAACTTAACCCTTCCCATACATCATGTTATATAATTGGTTAAGTGTTTTCCTCTTGTATTACTTAACCCCACCACATGTCATTATATATTTTGGTTAAGTGTTACCTTAGTTAACTTAACCCTATCATATGCTTAATTAACATGTTACAACGGTTAAGTGTTCTAAATTTACTTAACCTCACCCACTTGCCTAGTTAACATGTTATTACGGTTAAGTGTTTACCTAATTACTTAACCTCACAATTTCTAGCTTGATTTATTCATGAGCCGTAATTAATTAATTAATTAAAGCACCGACCACTTACATTAGACAGATATTGTTGTGGTTACTGGATGTGCCGGTCGGTTCCGGGCAGTTTTACACTACAACTCAGTCTAACCTCGGGTCTTTCAGGGCTTGATGCACTAACCACCCATATTAGACAGGTATTGTTGTGGTCACTGGATGTGTCGGTCGGTTCCGGGCAGTTTTACACCACAACTCAGTCTAACCTCGGGTTAGGCATATTCGTCTTTTACTAAATTTACATATTTACTATTTATGTAAATTTTCCATAAATCAATTTAGCCTAGATCATATTTATTTTTCATGCAAATTAGCATATTTATATTCTATGCCCAAAACTTGATTTACCTATTAATCAGCCCAACTTGCAGTTTATACCAATTTTTGATTTAATATTCCCCTTTTACAATTCATGCCCAATCTAGATTAATATTCCAATTTACGGTTTATGTCAAAACTAGATTTAATATTCTAGTTTACCGTTTATGTCCAAAACTTGGTTTACACGCCAATTACACCCTTTGCGGCCAATTAGATTTATCAACTTACACCCAAGTCTAATATGCATGTAAATCATTTACTATTATAGCCAATTTAGACTATGCCAACATATTTATTATGCCAAACTAACTTAATTAAGCTATGCCCAATCCCCGCATCATAATCGTACGTATAACATGATTTCACAAGTTTTCTATGTACTCATGAAATGATACTAACAGTATCAAAGCAAGGAATGGGGGATAAGCACGAGAATAGACATAAAAGAATAGCCATGCAAGAATGAACCAAATACAAAAATAATGGTTCCAATGGGTTCGATGTACATAACAGTGAATAGGAATAATCTAGACAAATTACACCCAAAAAAAATGAGATCCAACAAAATTAAGGGAATAGGCATAAGCCACTGACTACAATAGTTATAGGCAATTAACCACAATAGTCATAGGCGACTAATCACAATAGTTTCTTAATCAATGTCATAGGCCATTGTCTCATAGTCATGAATCATGATCAATAGTCTCAAAATTATGAATCATAGTTATAGTCATAGGCAACAATCTTATGGTCATAGTCATATGTAATAGTCTCTTTGTCGTGAATCATAGTCATAAGCGATAGTTTCATGGGCAACAGTTTCATAGTCATAGTCTTAGGCAAAAGTCCCATAATCATAGTCATTGGCAATTAGTCACAATAAGTTCTAGGCCACAATCGAGAATCAGATCCAAAGGCATAGATATCGTTAGATTTGACATAAGACGGAATCAAAGATAATTAACTTGCAAATTGGTATAGTTCTATATTTTGATTCATTACATTCACAATTCCAATTACACGTTCAAATATAAGGAATAACCGAACTTATAACGATCGGTTTAGAATAGGATAATAAGATAGCATTGTGGCGATTTGGTATGATTCGAGTGGCGTTACTTGAAGCAGTCGAATTAGCCTTTGATTCCCTTCTTGAAGCTTTAACTTGATTTAAATCTCTTCTTGAAAAACTTGAGCAGCATAGCCTCGTCTTAGATTTATATATTATTTTATTTTAATTAGAATTAGAGAAGAGTATAGACGTAGAGAAGTTGTGAGGAGAGAATATGAGACCTAGGGGTGTTTTTATAGCTGTTTGATCAATGTATAGTGCCAAAATCGCGTCTAGGTTCAAAAATGTGAATTCTGCCCAGATCTAGGGGTAGGTCGACCCCAAGGTCGACCTCCCTTGGGGTAGGTCAACCTCCCTTGAGGTAGGTCGACCTCTAGGTCGACCTGCCTGGGCGGGAATTTTCCCGCCCAGCCCAGTTTTGCGATTTTTTGAATTTCTGAGCTGGTTCTGAATTTTTGCTGAAACTTCTGAACGTCATAACTCCTTCATACGGAGTCCGATTTACGCAAACTCGGACTCTATCTCAAGAAGAATTTTGAGACGAACGCAATGGCATAACCCATTCCCCTTAATTCTTCTTCTAAAAATTATTTACACTTTAGTTTGTGAAACTTAATGTTACAGAATTACGGGGTGTTACATTGCAGTTCAAAAAATAATTCATCAAGACACACGAGAAGCAACCCCATTTGTATGGTAGACCGCCTACTGTTTAAATGATTAGTGCAATAAGTTTTTGGAATATTAGAGGTGCTAACTTGCCCTCAAAGCAATGTGAGATAAAGAATTTGATTTGAGAAAATAAAATTCAACTTATGTGTATATCTGAAATGAAGTTGGACTTCAATTCAACTTAGAAAGTAGCAAATTTTATTGCTCCTACATGGCAGTTTGATCATAACCGTAATCAAGCATCTTTTGGAAGACTTTTGACTATTTGGAATCCGGCCATTTTTAATATCATGAAAATTTCAGAATCTGATCAATACATTATAAATGTATTTATCTTCCAGCAAATCTCTCCTTTTTCCTCACTATTGTCTATGCTCATAACTCTCTTGCACTTCATCTTGGTTTTCTTGAGAAAGTTCACCTTCTTAATCCTTTGAATCATCCTTGGCTTATGAGAGGTGATTTCAATTGCATGTTTAAGAGTAATGAAAAAATGGGAGGTTGTCCTCTTGCGGTTAAGGATATTGCTCCACTTAATCAAATGATCATTCATTCCTCATTATTTCCAGTTCCAAGTTATGGTTTTTCTTATACTTGGTCAAATTGTGCTAAGTCTGGCATTCCCACTCTTTGTAAACTTGATCACGTCTTTGCAAATACTCCTTTCTTTGATCTATGGCCTAAAGCTTTCTATGATATCCCTTCTCCGATCTTATCTGACCATTGTCCTTTAGTGTTTCACTGGGGGTTTGAAGCTGCTATTGACTTGGGTAAAACCGCTTTTAAATTTTTAAATTTTTGGTGTGATCATCCAGAGTTTTCTAATATTCTTTTACTGGTTTGGAGATCAAAGGGTAATAATAATCCTATGATTAAATTGTTACAAAAATTGAAGGTGTTAAAAACTCAGCTTAGATCTTGGTCGTTAGTAAATTTTGGCAAAGGTTCGCAACAATCCACTTCAATCAGAGCAGAATTAGCACAGATTCAGCAGGAGTTTCAAAAGAAGCCAAATGATATGAAGAATAAACTCAAGCTTGTTTTGGCATGGAAATGCATGCTTTAAGGCAGAGTGCTTTCATTAGAAGAGAAGTTGAAGGGGATAGAAACACAAAGTATTTTCATAATTCTTTAAAGGTGCTTAAGGATAGTAGCAATATCTATTGTATTAATGATATGAATGGTATTGTACAATCTACGGATGGGGATATTAATGCAGCTTTTGTTCAGTATTTTTCTTCTATACTATCTAATCCCAATGCTCATGTATCAGAGATTAGGCGACTTTTCCATATCGGATTGCCAACTCTTTCATTGCATCAATCAGAGGATATTATCATATTAATTATAAAAGAGGAGATTAAAGAAGCGACTTTTAGTTTGGACTCTAGTAGCTATGGAGGTCCTGATGGATTTAATATGTTTCTTGCAAAAGAACTGGAGTATTATTGGTGGAGATATCTCATCAGCTATTCAGTTCTTCTTCATGAATAATCATATGCCTGCGAGTTTGACTGCTACATCTATTACGCTTGTTCTAAAGGTTGAGAATCCAAGTTCTGTTGCTAATTTTCGGCCAATCTCTTGCTGTAATGTCGTCTACAAAATTATATCAAAGGTAATTGCAAATAGGCTACAAAATGTGCTACCTTCTATAATTTCATTAAACCAATAAGCCTTCATTAAGGGAAGATCCATTTCAGATAACATACTCTTAACGCAGGAATTATTGTATGGATATAATAGGAAGGGAATCTCTCTAAGATGCATGTTAAAACTGGATATTAAGAAATCTTTCGATACAATATACTAGTTATCTATTCTAGCCATACTTTCAAGGATGAACTTCCCTGTACCCTTTATTGCATGGATTCATTCCTGTATTACAACGCCAAGTTTTTCAATTGCAAGAAATGGCAGGTTGCATGGGTTTTTCAAAGGAACACAAGGTGTACGGCAGGGAGACCCAATTTCTGCGTACATCTTTATTATAGTGATGGAAGTGCTTAATTCACTTTTGATTAATCAAGTTAAGAGGAAAAAATTGCAACTTCATCCAAAATGTAAGTCTCCTTTGATAACCCACTTACTTTTTGTTGATGATTAAGTTATATTTATAAGGCCCACTAAAAGTAATATACTTTACGTTATGGATACTCTTCGCACTTTCTATTCAATTACTGGATCGCAGATTAATCTTAATAAGTCACATATTCTGGTAGATGGTTTGTCTTTTAATGAGAGGAATAACTTGATTTCTTTGTCTGGTTTATTAAAGATGCCTATGAATTCGAAGTATTTGGGACTTCCTTTAATAAGCTCTAGGATTACAAAGGACAAATGTGTTCCATTATTTGAGAAAATTATTGAAAAACTAAAACAATGGCCCTCATGCAAGTTATCTCAAGCAGGAAGGCTTACTGTTGTTCAATCTGTAGCTCTGGCAATGACTACATACTAGACTAGACATTATGTACTACCAATCAAGCTTATTAACATGATAATAGGAGATCTAAATAAATTTCCTTGACACGGTGATCCTTTCTCTAAGAAAATGATTCCTATTTCGTTTAATAAGCTGTTTGATGATAAGATGCAAGGTGGTTTAGGTATTACAAACCTGTTTTTATGGAACAAAGCTGCTATTTCTTCTTACTTTGATAAGCTGTTTAGTATGAAAAACTGTCTTTGGACAATGTGAGTTAAGGAAAATTTGATTGGTAAAAAACACTTTTGGACAATGGATGTGCTAAATAGGTATAGTTGGAGTTGGAGGAATATCCTTAAGCTGAGGAGTACTCTACTGCCATTTATTCGGTGAAATTATAAGCTCATGGATAAGTTGTCTTTTCTGAATGCTCCATGGTCTAAGTCTGGTTTGATTTTAAGTTCTTTGGTTGATTATAATTTGCACAGGCAGTCTGGTATTTCTGAGAATGCTATTGTTAATGACTTTATTCATGATGGTAGATTGGTTCTTTCTTATACTAGCTCTACTATTTTAAGGAATTTATAGGCTGAATTAGAAGAGGTTTTTGAAATTGATGGGAACAGCTGTCTGTTATGGAATGGAAATGCACAAAGTATAAATCTTGTGTATACTCTCCTTCAAGGTGGAAAGGAAATATTTCCGTGGGCGAAGAGGATATGGAATATGAGTAATTCGCCAAAGGAAAATTTGCTTGTATGGAAGGTCATGGCAAATGCGATTAACACAAAGGATAAATTATATAGAATTGGAGTGGTACCAAATGATATTTGTCTGCTTTGTAGATCTTCAGTAGAAACAAATACGCATTTGTTCTTTCCATGCAGTTTTACGTTTTAGTTTTGGGTGAAACTCCTTGCTAATGGCTGTTTTCATAGGCCTTCGAATGATAGTAAATTAGTGTGGTTCAATGTATATAAAGCAAAATATGGAAGTGCAAAAGAACGAAGATGCTGTTAAATATTCTAAAGAAATTTGTTTACGAGGTATGGGCTGAAAGGAATAGCAGAGTCTTTGGATTGGGAGTTCTAATGCAAATGAAGTATATAATGTGATTCACAAGAAAATCATGAAAAGTATAGCTTCAGGTTAGTGAAGATCTCTCGACATGGATGGATTGGCAATTATCTGGTGGCTTGCGGTCATTTCATATTGGCATGCTTTCTCATTTTGAAGGGGATTTACAATATTGAGTATTTTCTGTATTTCTTGAATATTTTGAGTGTTTTTCTCTCATTATTGTACAATATTTTTAGATTGCTGTATAGTTTTGTTATAGTTGTAAATTTGGCATACGTGAATTGTATAGCATTGTAATTGGAATTAGTGGAAATAAAAGTCTTCTTTGTTGTTCAAAAAAAAAGTGAACCAGAATCTTATGTATATATAAAGAAACTAAATTCTAGAACTTAAATCTATATTAATCTAGAATAGTGAGGATAGAATTGAGGTTATAGGAATATAAGTAAATCCTACCCTTATTCTCTGGAATTAGCAATGCATAAGAGCAGTATGGATGAAAGTAGGGTTTAGAGTGATGCTAGGGAGTCATATTTGTATTTACAAGTTTAAGTATAGACCGTTGGATTATTTAGATTTAATTCGGACGGTCTAACTGGTGAAATTTGTATAAATCTACCAAGTAAAATACACACTCACCACCACTCCACCTAAGAGGGTAGTCGAGCCCCTTTATAAGAGGGCAGTCGACCCCCTCCAATAGGGGTGGTCGATCCCACTTCTGAGGTCGATCCAGGAGATTTAATTCTTTTGTAACATCGTTTTTTATTAATTCTGATTTGATTGCTTTGATGTATTTCCTTATGTTGATTATCATTGTCCCCATTGTATATGAATATATACACACAAATTCAAATTCTCTTGGAATATTCTTTCATGCTAATCTATAATAAAATATATTCTGGATTTATATTTATTCTATTTGAATTTCAAACCTTGTGTGTTAATATTTATGTATAACTTGTTTTATTAATATCTCTTTCACATAGACTCCATTTCAGTAAATAAAATATGAAATTGGACCAAAATCTCACCACGAACGCAATAAATATACTTTCGTGGCCCAATTCCCATTTATTCGAAATTTTATTTTTTATCCATTAGCTTATTACTGATTATTATTATTTATTTTAAATTAAATTACCTTATGTCTAATTTAGTTTTATGTTACGGGGTGTTACAAGAACAATAATTTAGTCAGGTTGTGCTAAAACTTTGTCTCTCTAAAACTCTCTGTTTCTTTTCAAAACCATTTAATTTTTAAAAATAAAAATAAAATTGAAATTAGAGAAGAAAAGGAAAAATAAACCAATCGAGGATGGAGAGAGAACGACATATCTTTTAGTACCATGAATAGTAGTTTTGGAGATAACAACATCAAGTAATGATATATTATATATTTACGCATTTACTAATTGTTATCCTGGTATACATTGTATATATTACAAGATATTAGATAGGTTGGTAACGAAGACTATACAGTATTAAGATAAAAGATTCAAATTGATGATTTAAGAGTTGGAAAATGGAGACTCACGAGTACAGAATAGTTCAAGAATTCAAGATGATTCAAAAATATTATTGAGTCTTAGATTAAAATGTTAAATCTTAAGTTGTACTAATTTGATCTCTCTCTATCTACTTTACAAAATGTATTCAAAGTATCCCTATTTTAATCCTTTTACAAAAGTATTTCAAACACTTCTGGTTTTTTAAAATGATTTTCAAAAAGGAACATTAAATTTTAATATCTTTACTTTGAAATACTTTTACATACTTTTTATTATGTTAATTTAAATTTTGGTTTCTAAACTTTACAATTTGATTTTATATATTTTGGTTTCTAAACTTTACAATTTGATTGTACTTGTACTTTTATTTCAATATTATACTTGTATTTTGATTTTAATACTTATACATTAGTTTTTAGATTTTAATTTTTGACTTTATACTATCAAGATTTTAAATTATACTCTGATTTTTACTATACTTTAGATTTTGATTTTAGACTTAACAATTATGATTTGTTATTATAGTTTTGATATTTATATTTTTAGTTTTAATATATTGATTATATATTGTTTTTTTAATATGTGTGCATATATATATATATATATTAGTATAAACTCTTTAAAAAAATTTGATAAGTTTTCTAAAGTTTTATTATGTTTAAAACATACTTTCACTACCCCATTAAATCATTTCAAAAAAAGAATCTTTTAAATCAGGTTGGGCTATTACGAGCTTTCTCTGTTAATTTCAACAAGTCATTTCCCTTTCATCTTCGCTGCTTTCATCTTCCTTTCACTTCCCGTCCTTTCCTCTCACTTTATTTTGCCTACCGTGTCTCTCTTCTTCTTCTTATGTCCAACTTTTGCCTGCGTGGAGTAAAATTTTCACTCTCCCTTTGTTAGATCCAATACAAAACCCTTTTTTCCTGTCAGATCCGCTTTCTTTTACCTTTGTAAATGTAACAACCGATATTTTCTGTATATTTAAAATTTTGATTTAAAATATATAAATGGAATAATATTGAATAAAAATCAAATTTTGTTGATAATAATGATGATGATTGGATTTTTAAATTTTGTTTATTTAGAATTGTTATAACTTGGAATTTAATATTTTAATAACAAATTAGATTTTAAGTGGTTTAAGTTAAAAGGGAAATTCAAATTTAATTTGTTAAATGGCAGAATTCTAAGTTGGGTAACAATAACTGAAATTCAAATCTAAATTCAAATAATAAAATTAAGATTTAAAATGTATGAAATGTATTTATAAAATTTATTTAAGTTGAAATTGGATTAAAATGGAATTTAATGAATATTTAAATTGAATAAAACAGTTAAATAAATAATCGAATATTTATTAATTAATTAACTGTGAAATTTAACTGTTTTGGCAACTGTCTCGGAACCCGACAATACCAGTTTTATCGGATCCGGAATGGTGAATTACTGTAGAGTTTCAATTTGCGTTACAATTGGACGTGTTGTTTGAGAGTGCGGGAGAAAATCTAAATAGAATCAAATGTGATAAGATAAGTGTTGTTTCGCATTATTGGACCTTATATATATACAAATAAACATAATTCTCTCCACTACATCAGCCCATTTCACTATACGTATATTTTTCTCCAACCAATTTATCTCTAATGGCTGAACAACAATCTCTGACCCTAGATCAAAATAAAATTCAAGCTCTAAATCCAAATATCTCCAAAACCTAGCTTATTATATACCAAATCAAAGATCTCAATGATACAAAGCTGCGGGTGTGATTAGTTTCGAAATGCAGTGCCTGAAGTTGCCAGAAATCGATGGTTAAACCTCTGAAATTCGAAACCCATGAAATCAAATTAGGTGTTTTTGATTTAGGCTTTATGGGGAGAATTGGAGATATAGGTTTTGTTCGGATTTCTGCCTGGACTGTAACGAGCTTGGTCTCGTCGATTATCATCAACAATGGCATTGGGAATCTTGGTTTTAGGGTTTGAAGGTGGTTTCGTTCAACGCAGCGCAGGGGAGGCCACAACTTGCCGGAGGTGACGCCGCAGCCTGGGGTGGTGCGCCACGAGGTGGGGATTCCGTTGGGGTGGTCGGAAATCCTCTGGTGGCCGGGAATGATGGATATCGGTGGTCAAAGGAGGCAAGGCGGTGCAGTTCTGGTTTGTGCATGCGGTTACTGTAGCGAGAATGTGAGGGAGCGGGAAGAGGATATAGGACCTGCTGATATATCAATTGTGATAGGGTGAGATTTAATTTTTATTAATTTTTATATATTTTAAAATTCAAATAGTAAAACATTAATAACTTTCTCGTTTTAACTCGGATTTGGACGCGGTTGGGTGCGTTGGAATCGTGGTAAAATTGCGGACGAGCTGAGACTGGTTTGGATGCATTTGGAGACTATAAAATTTTGGGCTTTGGTTGGATGTTCGATCCACTAAACACCCAAAGGTGAGTGATTTTCTCGCTCACGATTAACTGAATTATTCCCATGTTTATTGAATTAAATTATGAAATAATTTTGGTTGCATGGTTGTGTTGATTGTTGATCTGTTGCTTAAAAAACTGACATGCATGTGTGTTAATCTACAAATTTAAGTTGATAACTAGTTATTTGAGTTAATTAAATTTCTAATTAGGAATCCCGACACTTGTTAATCAGTGAAGTGATTTAATATTTATCGTTATTGGTTGTGATGGATGCCTTGGTTGATTTGGTTGCTAAAATGATGATAATACTGGAATGTTCCGTTATTCAGTACACGATGTTGTATGTTTATTGTAACAATTAATCCCATTTTTCACCCTAGGTGTTACGGGCATCAAATAAACCCGGGATTAATCGATTAAAATGAATTAAGAACACAGGTTGAAATGATAAATATCTGTGACCCTGATTTGGATTGAAATGATATATATCCATCCCTGAAATATCGAGGACTAAATTTAATATCACTTGGCCATAGGATAGAAAATTATATACGGACATCGGTTGGTTAAATGATTTTTAGATATTCGAAATTCTTTTCGATGGAAATTTTATTTAAAAGAAATGTGTCGATACTTGTAAATATATTTTCTTTAAAGGTTCAAACCTTGAATGTTTATTAGAATAGTTAAGGAAATTTTTCCCAAAACAAATTGGAAGTTTTTTTTTAATTTGGGATTTGAATATGGTTTGGAATTATTCGATTTGAATATGATTTTGGGGATTATTCAAATAAATGATGTGGATTTGAATATAATAAATTTTCATTGAATTTAATTTGGGAATAAGGGTAATTGATGATACTCAGAGTTGTTTTAACTCTATATGAATATGGATTTGAATCTTCTCAATCGAAGGGTTGGTTTGAACAGTGTTGAAACGAGATATGGAAATTAAATGAATTCCATCTAGATTGGAATATAGATTTCAAGTTATTGGAAACTGGAAGAAAGAAACAATCATGGTTTAAAAATTTATTTTATTTAAAAACTATACATATATCGTTGTTTTACAAACAAATTATATTCTATTATTTAAAAGTTATTTTTGTAAAATTTTGTAAACTATATACTATTTTGTTTATAAATAAATTTTACTATATGTTATTATTTAAATTGTTTTAGTAAAGTTATATATATATATATATGCATAATGGTTTGAATTAGCTTGTTATACTCTAACTATTTTATTACATACAATGAAACGACCCGTAACTTCCCCGTTAAGGAAAGCGCGGATACTTCGAGAACAAGCCACGAAAGAAAGCAGACAGAAGAACATTTCATTGTATATTACAACAATTCCATCAGAATACAAGAATATACAGAGTATAAATAAATATTACACAGAAAATAACAGAGATTTAAATTACATTTAAATACATCGCAGCGGAAAATAATACAAAACACAACTAGAAGGAGATATATGGATACAAAGCTTTCCGGATATCGTTCCAGATGTAAACCAGGATCCGGTGTATATAAATCTGCAAAACCAAAACTACTAGCTGCCCGTGTCAAAATAAGGGCACCCAGAGTTTAGGTTAAAACAATAAACTCCAGATCAGTCATGGGACTAGTGTGAGAACTAAAACAGTTATTAAAACTTTACTTTAAATCAGATATATCAAGGGACCACGCCGTATAACACGGAACGGGTTTCCTCCCAAGAATACCAATGCATATAACAAAACAGCGCAATGCTTTTTGGAAAAATGAAGCTATTATAAGACCCAGGTCCTATCACACAATGCAACGCAAGCCGGGTGATAGGGTTTTCCCTTATAATAGCCAAACATGCTTAGTACGTTTAAAACAAATCATTTGATACTACTATAAGTGCATAGTGTATAAAACAACTTCAAATCGTAAGTATCAATCATAGACGGCATAGGTACCATATATCATGTCGCCATACTAGGCTCTACAATCAAAACCGCAAATGTCACGTATTTGGAAATTGGATTTCCATTTGTGAACCAAGGCAAAAGATAGTCCTCTACCGATTCGAGACTGTCTAGCCCGAGCCTCAGGTCAGAGCTCGAGTGACCTTGGAGCGACAGGGCCGGTCCACCGATGTGGATTAGACGAAATCCTGAACACTGCGATTCCCCTCCCTTTGGGGCGTAGGTGAGCCAACTAAATGACTCCATCGGTTCGAGAACGACCGATAAATCCGAGGCGCCTCCAATTCCAACAACCACATGAGTCAAACTCGTCAGCCAGTTCAAGCATTGACGCCACTCCTAGCTAGAAGAAAATGCATGTCCTCCCTGAGGTCTGTCTCCTGTTTTTGGTTCACACCGGGGTGCGAGGCTCGCGAATCAACGCTACACAAAGCGATGCCACAAAGGCCGTGCTTTGATCATCAACCACAAGACTTTGCTTTTCAACAGAAGCCTTGATCATTTGCTACTTAGGCATGTGTAACACCCCACGTCCATTAATGTCACTCACAAAGGGAATGCATTAACTTCCATGGAGATTTTAAGTGAATATAGAACAGAAAAATTACAACAAGACAGATAATAAGTAGTACTTGGACATCTAAAACTTTATTTTATTGCAGCAGAAATTAAACATGTTTGTTACATCATAAAACCATAAATCAGAGTCAAGTACAATATCCATCTTGATAAAACAAAATACATAACCCCATTACATAAATAGCCATTAAAGAAGATAACAAGCTGGACTTTACTTCAGCGGTCCAAGCTTTCCAAAAGAGAGATAAAGCAATCCGATCAAACTCCGCTAGAGCTGGGCCCAACCTGAGGACCTGGAGGGGAAAAAAGGATAGAAATGGAGGGGGTCAGACATAAAGTCTGGCGAGTATGATAATTCTAACAATACTATTATCAAAATAATTAGACTAAGGCATAAGCTGGAAAATAAGGAAATGTCTATGAACTATTGGGTATGGAAGAGCAGATAAAGATAACGTTAAAGGCACACCTAATTACTAACGAATAATTACTACACTACACCACACCAGTCACCCTAAAGGTTGATCCCACTTGCTTCACTTAGAAATTATATAAATAGCCTTGCGTACCCCTAGCTGACTACATAGGTGTCGCCTGCCCCTATCTCCACTAAGTGTACCCCACTACCCACTTTCGATCGGCTCCCTACTCGTAGATACCCGTGCTGGCCCCACAGTGGTGTGTATCACTCCCCTAAAGTGGCAACCCGATACAACTTGAGAATGCACGGCTTATACCTACACGATGCAACAACGTCTTACCTACCAGCCCGGGTCCACACACGCATATGAAACCCGTTGGACTTGCGTTGCCACCGCTACCCCGTTTGGCCTCTTATAGTCAAACCCAGTATGCGTGTCCCGTCCTCGACTTGGGTCGAGCCCACAAAGATACGTTTGGGTTACTGGTTGAAATGGTCCCCCACAAGCTATCCACCTAAGCTTGTCACCACTAGTATATCCCACTTAACCCTCTTCTTAGTCATGTTCATTTACATGTGTGTTTGGTTAAGTCTTACTAATCGTATTTCAAATGCCACTAAAGGCAACCACTAGATTTCTCATGCCACCCAAGGCACCTACTTAACCCCCATGTCCCACCTTACATGTTTATCTGGTTAAGTATTTCTTAATTCATTCAGGCCATAACCTCATAAAGACCTCTCACATTAGACTGGCATTTATGGCAGCTGGATTTGCCGGGTGGGTCCGGGCAGTCTTACACCATAAAAGAGTCTAACCTCGTGTCTTTACAACTGTTATGCTTTAATTTGGGCCTAGGACCTCTCACATTGGGCTGACATTTGTGACTACTGGATTTGCCGGGCGGGTCCGGGCAGGTTTACGTCACAAACGAGTCCAACCTCGTGTCCTAAGCAATGATTAACACTTATAATCTTTTACCCCAGTTTTAAATATATCCCTATTCAAATCATTAATTAATTCCAATTTTAACGATGTCCATAATTGACTCAATTATGGCCATCCACTTATGGCATGCAAAATCATATCAATTGCACCCCAATTTCTCAATATTAAATCCTTAATATTACCCCTACCCCACGTTATACGTTCGCTTATTCAACGCAAAATATACGTTAGACTCGAATAGTCTAACTCATAGCACAAAGATAAATTATCACAACATATAGACAAGTAAAATAGGTCTAATCATAATAGGGGTGAAACTTGCATGAAACTACACATGTCATGGATCTAAAGGTGTCAACTTGTTTGGTTAAATGTCACAATTTAAATGATATGATCATAACCCAAATTCATGTATAAACTTGCATATGGAGTTTTATGCAACATAATGATGGTGTGAACTAGCATCTAACACATAGAACTCACCCATGTCATAGCATAATTATAGGTCTAAATAGATGTCATGGCATATGTTCATAATCTTTACTAATCAATCTAAACTTGCTTACATGATTTGTCATATAAATCAACATAGCCCAAATAATATCAACATTATGATTTGATTAACATGAACTAATTAGCATAGATAATAACATCATGACTTTATAACATGTATGATTTGTCACAACTTAGCATAGAAAATTACAACCTATACAATATCATCATAGCATGATTTACAACATATAGGATATCATCATCACATAACATAGGATTTACAACATACATGATAGCATAAGGTTTACAACAACATATATGACAATTCACATCATTTTCTTATGATCCATATCACATCTCAATCTAATTAGTTTAATAATAATCTTGTTAAGATCATCATACTCACAATTAGAGAAGAAAGAGAGTCTTGATTTGCTTTAGAGTTGAGTAGAATTAGGGTTTTGATTAGCTTTCTTCCTTCTTAGTTGGCGGCGGCTACACTGAGTTCCATGGCGATGGCATGACGGCGGCTATTCTATTTTTCATGTGAATTAGAGTGAGAGACTACCGAGGTATTTATAGAGTTTAGGATTTATTTAGGCCGTCAGATCAACTCAGAACTAACCTGAACCGTTTAATTTGCCAACTTAGCCCTAAAGACGCATCAGTAGCTCAAGATTGGGCTCACTCAAACCCTAGCCGCCTGGACCAGGTCGACACCCAGGTCGACTGCCCAGTCGACTGCCCAATCGACCTGGGGGGTGTCGACTACCTAGTCGACTCCCCAGTCGACCTGGGGTGCTGGGCGGGAAATTTCCCGCCTAACATGTTTGACTTCGAATTTTGAATTTTAAATTTTCTAAAATCTGTTTTGAATTTTCTTAAACTTCCGATGGTCATAACTTCTTCATCCGAAGTCCAATTCACGCAAACTCGGACTCTATTTCAACTAGAATTCCGAGACGAACACAATGGCGCAACCCGTTTCCCACAATTCTCACGTCTGAGATTAGTTATTCTTTAATTTGTGAATATTAATATTAACAGAATTACGGGGTGTTACATTCTCCCCTCCTTAAAGGATTTCGACCCCGAAATCTTCAAGTTAAGAAGAATGTATATCCTAACATCCAATCGTCCATCTACTCAATCATCAAACACAGGCATCCATTGTCCTTAAAGACTTCTAATGCTGTATGAACATATGCAAGAAGTGTGTGTATATGTTTCTTATCTAATGCAAAATCAGGCGGTCCACTGATTCATTTGACCTCCTTAATGCAAATCATGATAGTGCCATGCGTCCATTATGTATGCAAAAGTTCCTTAATGCTACATATTATCTCTATATGCGTGCACAATCATCATCAAAATGCAGCATCCATATGATAAACAATCTTCATACATCCATTTTACTAAATACATCCATTTATATGCAATATGCAATATGAAGTGACTGAGCCGATCTAGTGCCTAATAGTGTGTGTATATGCATCCACGAGCAACCACTAGCAAACACTTGCATCCACTTTGCATCCGTCATACATAATATGTCTCAAACACATGTTTCAACTATAGGATGATCCTAACTAAAGGTCAAGGATACTAGCGAGAGGACATACTAAAGATAAGATAAGTACAAGCTAAGCGATAAAGGAGAAATTAAAGGACATACCCTCAAAAAGAAAAGGGTACAACGAACGCATCTTCGCTTCTGTCTCCCAAGTAGCGTTGCTCTCATCATCTCCCCATTGCACTTTGACAAGTCTGACCTCTCGATTCCTCAACTTCTTGGTCTACGACCCAAGAATGCGCGTAGGAGCTTGTCGAATCATCGCATCACGCTCGATCTCCACCTCTCTAAGCAAGCTCGGCTCTACCACTTCCGCGGTCTCGTGCAAGCACTTCCTGAAATGTGACACATGGAATACGTCGTGTACGCCACTAAGTCTCTCAGGCAATTCCACTCTATACGCCATCTATCCAATCTTCTCCTTAATAGGAAACGGCCCTACAAACCTTGGTGCTAATTTCCCAACGGACCCAAAGCGAACAACGTTCCGTAATGGAGACACTTTGATAAAGACCATTTCCCCAACATCAAACTCAAGATCTGTCCTCCTTTTGTCTGCATAAGATTTCTGCCTATCTTGCGCCGTCTTCATCCTCCTTCGAATCAAGTCGATCTTTTCCGAAGTCTCTCTAATCATATCAGGCCCAAGTAAGATCTTATCCGTAGATTCCAACCAACATGTAGGTGAACGACAAGGTCGTCCATAAAGAGCTTCGAAAGGTGTCATGCCAATGCTGGACTGAAAGCTATTATTATATGCGAACTCTACCAATGGAAGATGCTCTTCCCATGTACCCCTAAAGTCTAGGATACATAGCCTCAAAAGATCCTCTAGAATGCGATTCACCCTCTCGGTCTGGCCGTCTGTCTGAGGATGATATGCGGTGCTCAAACATAACTGAGTCCCTACCGCTTCTTGTAAGC
Source organism: Allium sativum (assembly GCA_030737875.1). Classification (NCBI taxonomy): domain Eukaryota; kingdom Viridiplantae; phylum Streptophyta; class Magnoliopsida; order Asparagales; family Amaryllidaceae; genus Allium; species Allium sativum. Next base: position 17,261 of record JASFAX010000239.1, read on the forward strand.
TCTTCCAAAATTCGCTAGTGAAGATAGGATCGCGGTCGCTTACTATGCTAGAAGGAACACCATGCAAACGAACTATCTCTCGGACGTACACAGAAGCTAACCATGGAGCAGTTCTCTTACTCTTCACGGGAATAAAATGGGCGCTCTTAGTAAGTCTGTCTACTATAACCCAAATCCCCGTATTACCCTTCCTTGATCTTGGTAATCCATCCACAAAGTCCATCGAGACACTCTCCCACTTCCATAGTGGAACCTCCAATGGGTGAAGCAACCCACCGGGTTTCTTTTGCTCCGCTTTTACTTGTTGGCACACCAAGCATCTTGCAACATACTCGGCCACGTCCCTCTTCATACCGGCCCAAAAGAAAACTCGCTTCATGTCTTTGTACATCTTGTCCCCGCCGGGATGAATGGTCATCTTCGAACGATGTGCTTCGTCAAGAATAGCCTTCCTCAAACCTTCGTCTCGAGGTACACAAAGTCTACTATCCCTACGTAACCAACCCTTATCATCTAGGGTATACCTACGGAGATGGCTTGATGACTCCCCTCTTTTGAGCTTCTCCACTAACCCAACCAACTGTGGGTCGTCTCCCTATGCCTCCCCAATCCGTCCCAAAAGCGTAGGCCTGACCTCCAGGGATGCTAGCAAACCGGGTAAAAAGTCAACTGAAGGTCTAAAGTCAAACATCGAAATGAATTCTAAGTTTCGCCGCTCAATAAACATCGGACTCAAGGACAGCCTCTTCCTACTTAAGGCGTCTTCCACCACGTTACCCTTGCCAGGGGTATATGCTATTTCGAAATCGTAGGACGCTAAGAATTCCATCCACCTTTGCTGCCTTAAGTTCAAGTCCTTCTAAGAGAATAAGTATTTTAAAGATTTGTGGTCAGTGAATAATTCGAATTTCTCCCCAAGAAGATAATGGCGCCAAGACTTAAGCGCGAAAACAATTGCGGCCAACTCTAGGTCATGCGTGGGGTAATTTTTCTCATGCGCTCTCAACTGCCTTCCACCATATGCTATTACCCTTCCCTCTTGCATTAAGACTGCGCCTAGTCCTGTCCCACAAGCATCGGTATAAACAGTAAACGGCTTACTCCCGTCTGGCAGCACTAAGACTGGAGCTGAGGTCAAAGCTCTCTTTAAACGTTGGAACGCATCATCACAATATACGTCCCACGCGAAGACTAGGTTCTTCTTCGTCAAACGTGTCAATGGAGCTGATATTTTTGCGAAGTCTTTGATAAACTTCCTATAGTAGCCAGCCAACCCCAAGAAACTTCTCACTTCGGTAGCATTTTTAGGGACCTTCCAATCTTGGATGGCCACCACCTTCGCGGGATCCACAGCTATCCCTTCTTTGGAAACCACGTGCCCTAAGAATCGCACTTCCTTCCTCCAGAAGTGACACTTAGAAAATTTAGCTTTAAGGTTATGCGCTCGTAGGGTCTCCAACACTTCCCTAAGATGTAGGGCATGCTCTTCTTCATCCTTAGAAAAGATCAAGATGTCATCTACAAAGACTACCACGAATTTGTTGAGGTACTCCCTAAACACCCTACTCATCAAATCAACAAAGTATGCGGGGGCGTTTGTCAAACCGAAGGGCATCACTAGCCATTCATAGAAACCATCCGGAGTCCTAAAGGCAGTCTTGTCTATGCTATCCTCAGCCACTCTCAACTGATGGAAACCAGTGGCTAAGTCCAACTACGAAAACACTGAGGCGCCAACTAACTGATCGAAGAGATCGTCAATCCTCGGCAGTGGGTGTCTGTTCTTCTTAGTAAGCTTATTAAGTTCTTTATAGTCCACACACAGTCTAAGGGACCCATCTGCCATCGTGGCAAATACTACTGGAGCACCCCATTCCGATATACTACGTCTTATGAACCCCTTCTCAAGCAACTCCTTCACTTGCTTATTGAGTTCCCTCCTTTCACGAGGAGCCATGTGGCGTACTGGCAAAGATACTGGTTTTGCATTATCCACAAGATATATTCGAAAATCTATCTCCCTCTTCGGAGGCAAGCCCTTCACCTCCTCAAACACATTCGAGTATTCTCGGACCACTCTAACAGATCGTAGATTTTCCACCGACGCGTCAAGCGACTCTAGATAACTTAGCATAACGGAATTTATGGGATTACAAAAGAATTCGAGAGTGTTGCCAAGGCGAGTCATGAGCCTAACTACTCTCCTTTCACAATCAAGAACGACCCCATTTCTGGATAACCAATTCATTCCTAAAATTAGCCCATAGCCCGTGAAGCCCAAAACATAAGCATCACATCTAAACTCAATGCTAAGTATAGAAATTTTCAAATCCAAACACATCATGGACAAATAAGCTGAGCCCCCAATTGGATTCGAAACAACTAAGGGATCCTCTACTAAACTGGTGTTTAAGTGCAGTGATTCAACTAGTGACGTAGAGATAAACGAATGCGATGCGCCCGAATCGAATAAGGTACGGACAGGATGATCAAACAGAAAAACTAAGCTTTCAACAGAAATGGTTCTACCTCGTTCTTGCAGCGGTGGGACCGTGAGAGCCTGAACTTGTCCCCTTGCCTGCGCTGGTGCCATAATAGCCTGCACCTGTCCTCCCGAGGTAGACCCTGCCCTCTGCCCCTTCTTTGGGTAGTCCTTCACTAGATGTCCCGCTTCGCCACAGTGAAAACAGCCAGTCTTCTTTTTCTTTCTGCAATCCTTGCTGAGATGGCCTGGTGTCCCACAGTTAAAGCATTTCTTCTTTCCCTTGCCGTTATTGTCTTTACCACCCTTCTTGTTTTGTTGTTGAGGTTTCTTCTGATCCCCTTTCTTCTCGGGTTCCTTATTAGCATTAGCGCCTTTCTCCTCGTGCATGAGTGCCATGTCTACTAGCTTCTCAAAGGTGGCCCCCATAGGGATGTGGGTCATAGCCAACCCCTGCAACGGCTCATTCAAACCATTAACGAACCTCAGAGCCTTCTTCTCCGGCGTGTTCACTAAATCCAAGCCAAACCTTGCTAACTGATTAAATTTGTTGACATATTCTTTCACTGATGAGCTTCCTTGCTTCAATGTCAAGAACCTTTCCGTATATAGATTCTCTTCTGCCCTTGAGAGAAACTTTGCCTCAAACCTACGTCTGATATCTGCCCAAGAATCAACAGGACGCTCCCCATTAGTGACCTCCCACCAAAACGAGGCCTCTCCCTTCATTAACCAAGCTGCTAATTTGACTTTCCTCCCTTCTTCTACTTCAAAGATTTCTAGCAATTCTTCCACCTCCTTAAGCCAATCTCTAGCTTCCACAACATTTTTGACCCTTGAAAAGGTTTTCCACCCATAGCCTTAAATTCCTTGCACGTCTTTGCAAAAGTATCCACGCGAGGAGGAGGAGGAGGAGGAGCGGGTGCAACTGGTGGTGGAGGAACATTGGCTGGACCTGCAGCGGCCCTAGCCTCTAATAACCTCCTATACCATCCTGGTATCGTTACACCATCCGGAAGGTTAAGGTCTTCAGCCATGCTGAAACGAAAAAGGAAAGATTCAAAATGGAGAATTCGAAAGATAAAGATATATGGCTATTGGGGATTATGTTTTTCATAAAAACATTCCTCTTAAAATTACTCATCAAGACATGTTTTTGAAAATACTTCTTCTAAAAATACTTTAGAAAAATAGTTTTTCTAAAAAATTTATCTGTTCTGGTAACCTTAAGCTCTGATACCACGTGTAACACCCCACGTCCATTAATGTCACTCACAAAGGGAATGCATTAACTTCCATGGAGGTTTTAAGTGAATATAGAACAGAAAAATTACAACAAGACAGATAATAAGTAGTACTTGGAAATCTAAAACTTTATTTTATTACAGCGGAAATTAAACATGTTTGTTACATCATAAAACCATAAATCAGAGTCAAGTACAATATCTATCTTGATAAAACAAAATACATAACCACATTACATAAATAGCCATTAAAGAAGATAACAAGCTGGACTTTACTTCAGCGGTCCAAGCTTTCCAAAAGAGAGATAAAGCAATCCGATCAAACTCCGCTAGAGCTGGGCCCAACCTGAGGACCTGGAGGGGGAAAAAGGATAGAAATGGAGGGGGTCAGACATAAAGTCTGGCGAGTATGATAATTCTAACAATACTATTATCAAAATAATTTGACTAAGGCATAAGCTGGAAAATAAGGAAATGTCTATGAACTATTGGGTATGGAAGAGCAGATAAAGATAACGTTAAAGGCACACCTAATTACTAACGAATAATTACTACACTACACCACACCAGTCACCCTAAAGGTTGATCCCACTTGCTTCACTTAGAAATTATATAAATAGCCTTGTGTACCCCTAGCTGACTACATAGGTGTCGCATGCCCCTATCTCCACTAAGTGTATCCCACTACCCACTTTCGATCGGCTCCCTACTCGTAGATACCTGTGCTGGCCCCACAGTGGGGTGCATCACTCCCCTAAAGTGGAAACCCGATACAACTTGAGAATGCACGGCTTATACCTACACGATGCAACAACGTCTTACCTACCAGCCCGGGTCCACACACGCATATGAAACCCGTTAGACTTGTGTTGCCACCGCTACCCCGTTTGGCCTCTTATAGTCAAACCCAGTATGCGTGTCCCATCCTCGACTTGGGTCGAGCCCACAAAGATACGTTTGGGTTACTGGTTGAAATGGGCCCCCACAAGCTATCCACCTAAGCTTGTCACCACTAGTATATCCCACTTAACCCTCTTCTTAGTCATGTTCATTTACATGTGTGTTTGGTTAAGTCTTACTAATCGTATTTCAAATGCCACTAAAGGCAACCACTAGATTTCTCATGCCACCCAAGGCACCTACTTAACCCCCATGTCCCACCTTACATGTTTATCTGGTTAAGTATTTCTTAATTCATTCAAGCCATAACCTCATAAAGACCTCTCACATTAGACTGGCATTTATGGCAGCTGGATTTGCCGGGCGGGTCCGGGCAGTCTTACACCATAAAAGAATCTAACCTCGTGTCTTTACAACTGTTATGCTTTAATTTGGGCCTAGGACCTCACACATTGGGCTGACATTTGTGACTACTGGATTTGCCGGGCGGGTCCGGGCAGGTTTACGTCACAAACGAGTCCAACCTCATGTCCTAAGCATTGATTAACACTTATAATCTTTTACCCCAGTTTTAAATATATCCCTATTCAAATCATTAATTAATTCCAATTTTAACGATGTCCATAATTGACTCAATTATGGCCATCCACTTATGGCATGCAAAATCATATCAATTGCACCCCAATTTCTCAATATTAAATCCTTAACATTACCCCTACCCCACGTTATACGTTCGCTTATTCAACGCAAAATATACGTTAGACTCGAATAGTCTAACTCATAGCACAAAGATAAATTATCACAACATATAGACAAGTAAAATAGGTCTAATCATAATAGGGGTGAAACTTGCATGAAACTACACATGTCATGGATCTAAAGGTGTCAACTTGTTTGGTTAAATGTCACAATTTAAATGATATGATCATAACCCAAATTCATGTATAAACTTGCATATGGAGTTTTATGCAACATAATGATGGTGTGAACTAGCATCTAACACATAGAACTCACCCATGTCATAGCATAATTATAGGTCTAAATAGATGTCATGGCATATGTTCATAATCTTTACTAATCAATCTAAACTTGCATACATGATTTGTCATATAAATCAACATAGCCCAAATAATATCAACATTATGATTTGATTAACATGAACTAATTAGCATAGATAATAACATCATGACTTTATAACATGTATGATTTGTCACAACTTAGCATAGAAAATTACAACCTATAGAATATCATCATAGCATGATTTACAACATATATGATATCATCATCACATAACATAGGATTTACAACATACATGATAGCATAAGGTTTACAACAACATATATGACAATTCACATCATTTTCTTATGATCCATATCACATCTCAATCTAATTAGTTTAATAATAATCTTATTAAGATCATCATACTCACAATTAGAGAAGAAAGAGAGTCTTGATTTGCTTTAGAGTTGAGTAGAATTAGGGTTTTGATTAGCTTTCTTCCTTTTTAGTTGGCGGCGGCTACACTGAGTTCCATGGCGATGGCATGACGGCGGCTATTCTATTTTTCATGTGAATTAGAGTGAGAGACTACCTAGGTATTTATAGAGTTTAGGATTTATTTAGGCCGTCAGATCAACTTAGAACTAACCTGAACCGTTTAATTTGCCAACTTAGCCCTAAAGACACATCAGCAACTCAAGATTGGGCTCAGTCAAACCCTAGCCGCCTGGACCAGGTCGACACCCAGGTCGACTGCCCAGTCGACCTGGAGGGGTGTCGACTGCCCAGTTGACTCCCCAGTTGACTCCCCAGTTGACCTGGGGTGCTGGGCGGGAAATTTCCCTCCTAGCCTGTTTGACTTCGAATTTTAAATTTTAAATTTTCTGAAATCTGTTTTGAATTGTTTGAAACTTGCGATGGCCATAACTTCTTCATACGAAGTCCAATTCACGCAAACTCGGACTCTATTTCAACCAGAATTCCAAGACGAACACAATGGCGCAACCCGTTTCCCACAATTCTCACGTCTGAGATTAGTTATTCTTTAATTTGTGAATATTAATATTAACAGAATTACGGGGTGTTACAGCATGCCACAAAGGCAATTCACGTTATGCAACCGATATCAATCACACAGAATGAAAACCGATGTAAGACACACATCCATTTGCAAGTCCGTTCTAGGTCTGAACGAAACCGGAGGCACCTAGTACCTCGCATATCCATCGATCTCCAAGTACGTCTGGACGACCACTAATTGATTCCCTCCTCTTGGGTGTACGGCCCAATCAAGATCATCAGTAACCACCCAAACGACGTGAAGACCTCCGGTCTTCGACCATCGTCTTCATCTTCGACTTACATCGTAACAGTTATTCAGAATGGGATAAACCCGGTCTTTCCGAATATATCGCGTATATAATAAACTAGTGTTACACAAACACAACATACGCCTCATTCCAATTCATCAGTCACTAACCGTAAATCAACAAGAGAATAATTCCCTAAATATTAACCCCGAAGGCTGAAACCAACATCAGATCAATACCCAGGAAACCATTCTGCTTAGCTAACCTATAGTTAGTTTCTAAATTTCACATTCTTAGGGAGAGGTTCCCATTAATTTTATCAAAGATAAATTCCTTTAAATTTATTCTTTAATCTACTTTTGAATATCGATTCAAACTAGTCGGGATTAGCGATCCACACCGAAGTGATCATTTATTTTATTTCCCTATCCCAACCTATTCATCCCATGAAGTAAAACTGGTAATACTTCATATCTAACACCACGGTGTTATTGGTAAATTCAATTACCATTTCACGTTTAAATCTAATTAAATATTTAACCATTGCCTGGAGCAAAACTGGTGATACTCCCTTCTCGATCTTTTCAATCTAATTAAAGATTCATTAAAACTCTAATTAGTTTTAATCTTTAACTGGGTTAAAGAATCAGTGTCATTTACAACACGGTTCACGATAAACCCAAAATCACATTCCATTAATTACTGGGTTAAAGAACAAGTGTTATTTAAAACACTGTTCAGGATAAACCCAAAAATCAATACCAATTCAATTCCAATTAAATATTATTTATTTGGTACACTTCATTAAATCTAAATAAAACAATTTAATCTTTTTCTCCACTGGGCTTAAGAACAGTGTTAATGAAGACACCATTCACGACAAACCCAAATCACATTTGATATTAAATACAAGGCTCTGAATAAAAAATATATTGGCTTATATTCAATATCAAATTCTACGACCAACAAATATCGTATTGGAAATAACGATATCTATATATTTTTCAAATTTCCATAACAATATCTGTATCATCACGTAATCCAACATCGAAATATTTCGAAGACAATTTCGATTCAAATCCATTCCAATTCAATTATTGGAAATTCTGGTTATTTTCAAAACCATTTCAAATCCAATTTATTTATTTTAAAAATAAATAGAATTATAATTCTAGTTCAAAACTAGTTCATTTCGATAAAAATCTATTTTTATCTTTTCAAATATGGAGTTTTTCATTCCAATTCTTCACAAATCATTTCTTATGATTTTACACAAATTATTGATATTTTTAATAATTTTATTAAGGCCCGTATAGTCGATTTCCATCAACGGCCATCGAACTGCACTTACAGCGACCTTTTCCAAATTTGATTTGGACATAATTCCAAATCCAACCGTTAGATTTCAAATTTCTAATATTCATTAGAAAGATCTTTTCGACACGAACCCAACGGTTCCGGTTTTAGGAGAATCCGACGGTCGGATCTCCCGCCATATCCATTCGAAGTCAATGGTCGAAATTCACGAACGGCCGTGGCGCGGCGCGTTCTATTCAGGCCATTATATTATATATATAATATATACTTCGTCGATTTCCTTTTAAAATGTATTTTATAAATCGTTTTAAATTCATTTTCAAAACAGTTTCAACTTCATATTCAATTTTAAATCAAAATTGAATTTTTCCTTATAAATTCCTTTCAAATTCATTTCAAATTGATTTTAATTCAAATTGATTTCTAATTCAATTTCAGTTCCTTTTCAATTTCAATTCGAATTCATTTATATTCAATTTCAATTCGAATTCATTTCTATTTAATTTCAATTCGAATTCATTTCTATTCAGTTTAATTCGAATTTCAATTCTTTTCAAAATATCAGATTTTGAAATCACTTTCGATATTCATTATAAAATGAATAAAATCGATATAAATATCGTTCACGTCAAAATGGCATCAATCTAATCAACACGGCTTCATATATTTCTATTTTCAAATATTCTATTTCAAATATTTCTTTTTCCAATATTTCTATTTTCAAACTGGAATGAGGCCCAATCAATTACCATAGATTTTATTTCTATGGATTTTCATACAACGCATGTATATATCAACAATGACAAATAATTAACCATCATCTAAAGTGCATTCTACACTGTATAAGCATCAAATATAAATATTCAACGCTTATAACAGTCTGTCAATCAATCAATCGACATACAACTAATTATCGGGATTAGTGTACGTCATATATCATCCCAATACCCGTGTGGGGTTTCAAACAATCAAACACAAATTTTATTTGTGCAGTTGGGTGATATGTAAAATTTATCATCCCAATCAATATCAGTCAAATGTGTGTATATAAACAAATCGTCCTATTTGTTTATATTTATTTATTCACATTCATGTTAAAAATTATATTTTCAAGTATAAAATATTTTCAACTACATAAATATTTTATTTCATTTCACATCACATCACACAATCAACTACACATCAAAATCAAACAAACAAGCATACAAGCCGTCCATGGTCTGTGGACGACGGGTGTCAGGTGCTACTAAACACCGTCTGCATCCTAGTATATATTTTAACTAGAAAATTAAATTAAAAGTGAGAAGTTCTCACCGACAGCTAAACCAAACACCACGACTCTTCGTATGTAGGAAATCTTCATTGTTCTCGCCCTTTGTCACTTTCTTTGCCCGTATTCTCTACATATATAAAAATCACATTTTAACTTCGTTATTCCTTATATAAAAATCGAATTTTTACTTTGCTATTCAATATATAAAAATCGAATTTTTACTTTTTTCTATAATATAGGAATCATATTTTTATTCTGCTCTTCTTACCATAAAAATCCAAATTTTAACGCTTTAAAGATCCTATTTTTAACACTTTAAAAATCCTAACTTTAACGCTTTTAAAATTTTGTTTTTAATACTTTAAAAATCCTATCTTTAACGCTTTAAAATTTTTGTTTTTAACACTTTAAAAATCCTAACTTTAACGCTTAAAGATCATATTTTTTTATAATTTAAAATCATATAAGAAAACAATGCTCTTTACATTCACAAGCTGAAATAAAAATAATTAAAGTAAAGAAAACTTACTGCTAGCTGAGGGGGAGCTGCTCGGGTCGGAGGCAAGGTCGCTGGGGGTAGCATGGGGCGGCGCCGGTCTCGAGGTGGCGCCAGGGGTCCCACAGCAGCTACAGCGGCAGACTGGGGGGGTAAGGGCTCGGGGTTTGTTGCGGTTTACATCGGAGAGAGAGGAGGAAGAGAGTAGAGGGGCGCGAGGGGAGGATGACTGGAGGGGGGTGGCGATGGCAGGGGAGGCGCGATTCGATCTGGCAAGGGGAGGGGCTGAACGAATTTGGGGATCGGTGAGAAAGTGATGGGTTTTAATTTATGAGGAGGGAGGAGTTGGGTAATATATATATATATATTATTTTAATTTATTTTCTAATAGGGTTAACTTTTAATTCGAACACCAAACGAGGCCCAACGACTGTCGTCTCTAGCTAATTACCCCCATTCCGAACACAATGAGATATGTTCCGTAAGCCAATTCGGCCGTTACGATCAGTATCCGTTCAAATTAAAATATAAATCTATATATATTCAATTTAAACGCACATTTCAAATTACCGGGGCCACATACTAACTCTAAAAATTCTCGAAAAATATTTACTAGCTTCGTATTGACGATACGGTCCTAACAAAATAAATTTCATCGAATTCTGCAACCGTTTGAAAAATGGCCATTTTCCAGTCGATTAAAATCAACTAAAACTGGTCAAATGCGTTTAACTTCGCCACGCTCACATATTGATTCGAAAAATTACAAAATTTGAAACCTAGCAATAACTTGACATCGCGGATCCAACAAAAGTGGTTTCGTCAAAATCCGAGGTCGTTTGCAAAATGGCCATTTTTAAGGGCCAAAATTCCATAGCGACTATTCTGAATCTTCAACTGGACCTATCTTTTGATTCCCGCTATGAAATTTTGATTTCCCGAATTCTTTGGAAAGATATTCTCAATTAGATTCAAATATTTTTGGTTTCACTAAAATCCGGTTTATTTTGAATCTTGAATATTCATTTGAATTTTGAAATCGAATTATCGAACTACCGCGCCATTTTCAATTCCTTTTATAATTATAAATAAATATTTATATTCTAATGACGACGTATATAAATATATACATCCTAATTCTATTCAAAATAAATTTTTCGTCAATATTATTTAAAATAATCCATTTTAAATATTCTAAATTCACTAAAATTGCCAAAATAAAATTTTTAAATTGGCTCGGATTTCTGGGTTATTACATACAATTTTTATATAAAGATTTTATTTTATAATCGTCTATTTTTCCTAGTTAAATTAAATGATTGTAATTTCTTCCTAAATGGAAATTGTTTGATTTAAACCATGATTCAAATGGAGTTTTGATATGAAGTTATGTTCTATTTCGGATGTGAATCGCTTTTAAACGATTATAATAGTTCAAGGTAGATTCTATTCCACTTGAATATAAATGGGATTTTCAATTGATTGAAATGAGTTGATATGGAAAAATATATATATTCTATTTGTATATGAATGGATTTTGATTGTAAATCGATTTGAAATAACTATAATCTTTTGAGACTAAGTATATTCTATGTGAATATAGATTGATTTTGAAATATTATATGAGTATAATATAATGATTTAGGAATATATTCTAGTTTAGAATATAATCGGTTTTGGTATGATTTATGATATTTGATATGAAATTATATTCTACTGAATATAAATTTGGTTCGAACAAAATATGATATTTTGATATGAAAGCGAACCTTTGGGAAAGTAAAAGAACCGACCGATGTGAAAAAAGTAAGCTTTAGTTGTTAAAGAGGCCAGAGTCGGTAAGTGGCATACTCTATGTCAGTGCCGATACCACTTTAACAGTTGTGCACGTGTTGAAGTATCTGGAACGAAGCATGATGACTTGGAGGCAACGATTGAATCGAGGAATGCGAATGATGACGAAATAGCCCTGACCTTCGGGTCAGAATTAAAATGACTAAAACATGAGCTATATCGTGACTAATAGAGGAAGCACCTCTGATCGGATGAACTTCTATGATACTATTTCTATGACTATGATGATGATTAGGGCCCTTTTTGATTTGGGAGTGTGTTCCGAGGTGGGCGGTAGTGGCTGCTATACGTAACCACTGGTTCGGGAGTGCAATTGGTAGAATCCTACCCTGGGTGTTGCCTTGAGTGCCTTGTCATATTTATCCTTATCGAGCCCCATACGATTTTGATTTGTACCATACCTATGGAGTGCCCTCTAATGCCATCAGTTTATGGTGGGTTTACGGTAAGGTATAGAATATGGTATTGTAAACGGTGTAAGGGTAAAAATGTAAAATCGCTAGCGCTATTTTATGATATTTACTTTACTGAATAGACATTACGATAACAGCGTATAATACTATGTATGTATTATTTAACGGTTCCTTGAGAGATGGAAAATCCCGTAACATCTCTTGAGTTACTGCACCCATGACACTGATGTTATTTTGTATTTTAATTTGACTAATATGAGAATGATTTAGTGCTGACCCGAGTGTTTGTTGTGTTTTCTTTTTATGCAATATGCTCGGGTCAGCAGAAGTGTGCAGTTAGCAAAGATTACTTTGCCTTGGAGATCGAAGACGAAGATTTGGTGCATATCTATTATATATGTATTTCCGCTGCACTTTATTCCCACTACATTACTGTATATACATGTATTAGTGTAACTCTGATTACTAGAAAATATAACTCGAGTGTATATGTTTTTAAATGCTATTGAACCATTATTTGTTCATTATATATTGTTCTTCCACTGTGAGACGCTGTGATTGTTTTCTCTTCTTTCTTCTTTTTCTTATTTTTCCCAATAACTATCTGAGTTGGTGATTTGTTAGGGTCGACAAGTGCGGTTTATATTCAATTTGAACGGTCAAAAATCCAGGTTGAAACAGTTGGTATCAGAGCTCTGGTTAGCGATAACCTTGGCTATGTTTGCGAATTAACTCATTAGAGATGGAATTAGTAATATCCTAGAATGAGTTTGAGTGTTATATGAGAGAGCGTACTTGTATTTTGATATAAAATGGTTTTATATTGTGTTGATTTGTTTTGTTGAATATTTATAGATTCTGGTCGATATATGGGACGCCATGGAATCGATAGGAATATCTAAATAATCAAACAGAATGGATCGACATAATATGGTTTTCGATTATATTTTAAATATATCATATATATTATATGGGTTTAAGTGTATATGCATTCATTTTTGGTAGGTAATAATATTAAGTTATTATAAATCTAATAAGGGAAATTAAACGGTTTTACGAATATTTGAAAATGAAATGATGCCTTTAATATAATTAGTTGCAGAATACATTTTGCAAACAACATGGAAATGAACTTGAGAACTCGATTCGGGTGCTTTTGAAAATAGATTTGCCAAGATTTTGGAATAATATAGTATTATAGGTAAGTATCTTCGAAATGGAAACGATTTCAAATAATTTTGAATGGAACAAGTGTGTAATCCCTTCTCAGACATTTGAAATGATTTCGGTAATGAGTACACGCATTATCGATGTTTATTTTGAAGACTGAGTGGGGGAGAGACCACTCTATGATTATTATAACTTACTTGACAAAGGATTTTGGATTTAATTCCATATAGCATAAATTTTATATAAAGTATTAGTATATGTTATTTAAAGTTGAATTTAAATTAAACCATAATCAAATTTCCTATGTTCTTTGTTAATTAAGGATTTGGATTTAAAATTTTATGGCATGTTTTTCTATAAAATAGTATAAGTACATAGATTATTTTAAACTTGGTTTAAACCCGGAATCAAGGTATTTAGGTTCATCTTAACTGATAATATTGATTAGATGCTAAATTAACTCGATTCATTAGAATTTTAGTTAATGAAACCATGAAATGGACTTAAGTATTTAGAGGAAGAGAAATAGTCATTAAAATGTTTAAGCATGAGCGATAATAAAGTTTAACAAATTCCAAAGTTAGTCGATATAAGTATTAGAGAAGTTGAAATTAACCGCGAAATAAAAATTCAACTTAAGTCAACTAAAATGAATTGAAATATTAGGTTGTGTAATAAAAAGTGATAACTCATGACTCGACTAATTTTTAAGTATATTAAGTTAGTCGAGAAGGGGTTGAAAGAATGTATGTTGTTGATAAAATATAAATGGTTGATAAATTAAAAATGAAGAAATTAAATGGAAAATTGGTGTATATGTGAAATGAAGGCATATAAAACCAAAATGGGAAAACTTAACTAAGACAATATGTCGAATGGAAAGATGAAATGTATAATGAAAATGAATGGAACATAAATACTTTTGTCAGTTGGAATATAAGTTAAGTTGAGTAAGTGAATTGAATTCGATAAATTTAACTTAGGGAATCAAATAATAATGGTTCGAGAAATGAGTATAGGAATTGGAGTTATGAACAGTCATTAATTCAATTCATGATTTGTGAGTCGAATAAATAAATTGGGTTAATGGAATAAGATTTAATTTATAGTGAAAATGGAATGACTGAATGAGAAAAGGTTAAATAAATGAAGAGAAGTGTCAAAACAAGATAAGTGTGGTGCAAATATAAAGTTTGGCTTACTTGGAATAAGATAATGGATGTAAATGAAACCGACAAAGGGAATATGAAAATGAAGCTAAATTCAGTCGAGACTAATGGATTAAACCATTAAGAATTAAGTTAGAAGATCGAACAAAGATCGATTGAGAATTAAATACTTAGGAACAAATTTTAGCAAATTGATTCATGGTAATGAATTAAAGATTTCATATGATTAAGTTAGTTGGAAAAAGTTAAATAAACTCAAGTTGTAATTGGAAACGCTTGGAATAAAACAAGTGAAGTGAATAGGAATTATATCGGAATGGAGTAAGCACTGGAATATGAACCATTCCTCAGATAATGAAGTAAATGCAAAGGATTGAATGAATGGACAAGAAACCAACGAGATAAGAGAGTTGCAAATGAACTTAAATAAGGTGGACGATAAGGGAATATAAACGAAATTGAAGTTATTGTGAATGAAATGAGCATGAATATATTTAAGCAATAAAAGAATGAATCATATTATGAAATAATGGAGCGATAACTCATTATATATGGCTAAGTTTTTCTGAAGTCTCGAAATCTGGAAGCAAGAACTTCTGATTAAATGAATCGACGTTTATGCGAAAACCTAAAATATCAGATGGGCTGAAGCAAAATGGCTGTAATTTTTGAATGGATGATCGGAACTAGATGATCCCGGACTTTTTGGAAACCTTAGAAACTGAGCTAAAACTTTGCTATCCTGTCACTAACATTTTGGTTTTATAGTTGAAATATTCAATCATTTAAGTGGTGATAATCCACGATTTGTTCGTTGTCCTGTCACTAACATTTTGGTTTTATAGTTGAAATATTCAATATATGTTGTGAAAGTTGTATACCTTTGCTATGTATTGTATATATGTTTGACTCTTATGCCTATGTGAGTATTTAACAGGTGTAAGGAGTGTGCGCCACGCTTTAGAGTTCGCTTGCGCTAAATACTAAAGGGCTAAGCTAAATAAAATTGCAAATAAACGCTAAAGAAAGGTACGTATTTGTATTATTTTGTTTGTGGGTATATATATTTTGTTTCCCCATTGTTTGAGATGCCTCATCATCTAATGAGATGAATATTTGGATATATATATGTATGGTGATTTTTCCGGACCTCTCCGTACAAAGGAGATGCTGCCGAAATATTTCCGTGAATTCGGGAGTTAGAAAATTTATGAGATTTTTACAACTACATAACTTATTTTATAAATGCTATTTTATAAGTATGATTTTGAAAGTATGATTTGTTTAATACATTATTTCGTTCTCTTTTCGAGGACGAAAAGATTTTTAAGTAGGGGAGAATGTAACAACCCATATTTTCTGTATATTTAAAATTTTGATTTAAAATATATAAATGGAATAATATTGAATAAAAATCAAATTTTGTTGATAATAATGATGATGATTGGATTTTTAAATTTTGTTTATTTAGAATTGTTGTAACTTGGAATTTAATATTTTAATAACAAATTAGATTTTAAGTGGTTTAAGTTAAAAGGGAAATTCAAATTTAATTTGTTAAATGGCGGAATTCTAAGTTGGGTAATAATAACTGAAATTCAAATCTAAATTCAAATAATCAAATTAAGATTTGAAATGTGTGAAATTTATTTATAAAATTTATTTAAGTTGAAATTGGATTAAAATGGAATTTAATGAATAATTAAATTGAATAAAACAGTTAAATGAATAATCAAATATTTTATTAATTAATAAACTATGAAATTTAACTGTTTTGGCAACTGTCTCGGAATCTGACAAAACCAGTTTTATCGGATCCGGAATGGTGATTTACTGTAGAGTTCCAATTTGCATTACAATTGAACGTGTTGTTTGAGAGTGCGGGAGAAAATCTGAATAGAATCAAATGTAATAAGATAAGTGTTATTTCTCATTATTGGACCTTATATATATATACACATAAACATAATTCTCTCCACCACACCAACCCATTTCACTATACGTATATTTTTCTCCATCCAGTTTATCTCTAATGGCTGAACAACAATCTCTAACTCTAGATCAAAATAAAATTCAAGCTCTAAATCCAAATATCTCCAAAACCTAGCTTATTATATACCAAATCGAAGATCTCAATGATACGAAGCTGCGGGCCTGAAGTTGCCAGAAATCGATGGTCAAACCTCTAAAATTCGAAACCCATGAAATCAAATTAGGTGTTTTTGATTTAGGCTTTATTTGGAGAATTGGAGATATGGGTTTTGTTCGGATTTCTGCCTGGAGTGTCACAAGCTTGGTCTCGTCGATTATCATCAGCTATGGCGTCGTGAATCTTGGTTTAATTTTTATTTATTTTTATATATTTTAAAATTCAAATAGTAAAACATTAATAACTTTCTTGTTTTAACACGAATTTGGACGCGGTTGGATGCGTTGGAATCGTGGAGAAATTACAGATGATCTGAGATTGGTTTGGATGCATTTGGAGACTATAAAATTTTGGGCTTTAATTGGATGTTCGATCCACTAAACACCCAAAGGTGAGTGATTTTCTCCCTCACGATTAACTGAATTATTCCCATGTTTATTGAATTAAATTATGAAATAATTTCGGTTGCATGGTTGTGTTGATTGTTGATCTGTTGCTTAAAAAAACTGACATGCATGTGTGTTAATCTACAAATTTAAGTTGATAACTAGTTATTTGAGTTAATTAAATTTCTAGTTAGGAATCCGGACACTTGTTAAACAATGAAATGATTTAATATTTATCGTTATTGGTTGTGATGGATGCCTTGGTTAATTAGGTTGCTGAAATGATGTTAATACTGGAATGTTTCGTTATTCAATACACGATGTTATATGCTTATTGTAACAATTAATCCCATTTTTCACCCTAGATGTTTTGGGCATCAAATAAACCTGGGATTAATAGATTAAAATGAATTAAGAACACAGGTTGAAATGATAAATATCTGTGACCCTGATTTGGATTGAAATGATATATATCCATCCCTGAAATATCGAGGACTAAATTTAATATCACTTGGCCATAGGATAGAAAATTAGGTACGGACATTGGTTCATCAAATGAATCTTATATATTCGAAATTCTTTTCAATGGAAATTTTATTTAAACGAAATGTATCGATACTCGATAAATATATTTTCTTTAAAGATTCAAACCTTGAATGTTTATTGGAATGGTTAAGGAAATTTTTCCCAAAACAAATCGGAAGTTTTTTTTAATTTGGGATTTGAATATGGTTTGGAATTATTCGATTTGAATATAATTTTGGGGATTATTCAAATAAATGACGTGGATTTGAATATAATAAATTTTCATTGAATTTAATTTGGGAATAAGGGTAATTGATGATACTCAGAGTTGTTTCAACTCTATATGAATATGGATTTGAATTTTCTTAATCGAAGGGTTGGTTTGAACAGTGTTAAATGAGATACGGAAATTAAATGAATTCCATCTAGATTGAAATATAGATTTCACGTTATTGGAACCTGGGAGAAAGAAACAATCATGGTTTAAAAATTTATTTTATTTAAAAAATATACATATATCGTTGTTTTACAAACAAATTATATTCTATTATTTAAAAGTTATTTTTGTAGAATTTTGTAAACTATTACTATTTTGTTTATAAACAAATTTACTATATGTTATTATTTAAATTGTTTTAGTAAAGTCATATATATATATATATATATGCATAATGGTTGAATTAGCTTGTTATACTCTAACTATTTTATTACATACAATTTTTACATAAGGATTTTATTTTATAATTATCCATTTTTCCTAGTTAAATTAAATGATTGTAATTTCTTCCTAAATGGAAATTGTTTGATTTAAACCATGATTCAAATGGAGTTTTGATATGAAGTTATGTTCTATTTCGGATATGAATTGCTTCTAAACGATTATAATAGTTCAAGGTTGATTCTATTCCACTTGAATATAAATGGGATTTCCAATTGATTAAAATGAGTTGATATGGAAAAATATATATGTTCTATTTGTATATGAATGGATTTTGAATGTAAATCGATTTGAAATAACTATAATCTTTTGAGGTGAAGTATATTCTACGTGAATATAGATTGATTTTGAAATATTATATGAGTATAATATAATGATATAGGAATATATTCTAGTTTAGAATATAATTGGTTTTGGTATGATTTATGATATTTGATATGAAATTATATTCTATTGAATATAAATTTGGTTCGAACAAAATATGATATTTTGATATGAAAGCGAACCTTTGGGAAAAGTAAAAGAACCGAACGATGTGAAAAATGTAAGCGTTAGTTGTTAAAGAGACCGGAGTCGGTAAGTGGCTGTAACGACCCGGGGAAAAGAACGACAATCGGGTTCTCGACAACAATACATAAACCCGTATCACTTGCCAAAAACCCAAGTATCGAACCCCCAGATTGTCATGAGAAAGAAGTTAGAGGTTGAGAATAGAAAGAAAGAAATATTAGAACAGAAGAAAGAAGAAGAACTCATCAGAATCTCACAGCGGAACGAATAAAATATAATATCAAATACCTTTATACAAAAGAATTGTATATATACATACCAATTATCAAAGCATAACATGAAACTGCACAGCGGAAATAATTCTATATAACTAGCGGTGAAGCCACCTGCTTCCAGCTCCTGAAACTCCAAGCGAACCTAACCTGTACATATGCTTGGTCTGACCCGAGCACATTTGATTTAAAACAAAATACACCGGGTCAGTCTGGAATACTATCAGTGATAAATTCACAGGATAAACAAACAACTGGTTTAACTTTTGGAAAATCCTTTCTGAAATAAAGGATAATAGTAAGACCAGTCCACACATAAACACGGATGGTTTTTACCTTACTATAACCCAAAACGTTTTGAAATCATAACTTATTCTGATATTATCATAATGTCTAAATACAAATAAATAACAATCTAGAGGAACGCTTGCATCTCACGCTCCCCATATATAGTATACAAATCAAAGCCGCGGGCGCTTAGTGGAGATTGGATTTCCAACTTGACAAGGTATTGGACCACCTTCCGAACGTGTATCTCTAGAGGCGAATACACTGGGTTCAACAAGAACGTCTTGCAACCCGGCCCTCACATGACCGACCACTCATTTCGCTTGAGTGTATCGAATGTATACCACCGACGGTTGGGATCAGCAACCGCCTCCCGAAAAGGGACAGCATCGAACATAGATTAAAGAAGCAATAGGAATTTCTCTAGATAGGTGGTCGTACATCCTAATGGGAGCGACCCACATAGCCATGCTGCCTGCCCGATTTTTGTCATTTCCCGGTTGATGAGGCTTGAGGCTAGAATTTACCTTTTTAACCATCTGGTCATCATACACTTTGGATGCCACATCATCAGATCCGCTAGATCACACTTGATTGACGTCCACAAACATACTCTAGTCATCTGGCTAGAGAATACCCATTTCTCCGCCATCAACTATGGCACGTTTGGAGAAATCAACGCATGTAAATCCTTTTGGAAATACTCTATCAGACATCCGTCCATACAAGTCATCCAGGAACAGGATGAACCGAAGGCACTCTCCTACTGCATCCAATATAGGAATCACCCCATGGATCAGTAGCGAGAAGTCCTTGCAACCTGAAGATTCCAACCACGACAGAATCCCATTTTATCTCTGGTTGCAACATCAGAGATAATTAGTGATTCCTCCATTTATGAAAATCTACAGTCTTCAATGCTCCATCTCGATCATCTTCTGATCTCTTCACGTATTTGTTGGTCGGAATGGTTTTCGAATGTAATTTGATCCCGGACTTTCCATACCAACAATCGTATTGGTCAACTTCGATAGTCGGTGACTTAACTATCGAAATAAGCAGTGTTTCAAACATAACAACAAATGAGTGCACTGGTTCAGTATTCAGTATCACTCGGCCTTTAACACTAATTTACTTTTTTTAAATTAAACTCTAACTCCTTAATATTCAAAAATACGATATTTGAATTACTCTTATTCGATTTAACTCTAATTGACTAACTCTAACTTGACTAATTTGACTTATTTAACTTAACTGGAACAACTTGATTTGATTACTCTTATCGATTTATTTATACTTGACTTAACTCCATTCGCTCGACTCTAGATCGCAGCGATCACAATGGTTACGCCTGATTCCCTCAGGAAACATCCGACCGCCGTAGGCTATCTGCAGCCCTGCGAATTACGCTAGCAGTCGTACGCAATGGAAACTCTCCCTAATAACTATGTTTGGTTAACTCTACTATATTCGATCAACTCTAATTAGATAACAGGTGTTCGATATAAATTGGAAATCAATATTCTTATCCCTTTTTAAACCAATATTGAAATATTATTTATTTTCCCAAAACCTCGCATTAGAGTTTGATATTCCTCGTATAGGGTAAAACCCATTTCAACACCTTCACTCACTCTAAACTAACACCATTCCTCGATAATAGTGAAGCCAATCAAGTTGGGGTATTTTAGTTACCTCTCAGACCTTGATCGACCCCGTTCTTATCTCAGAATAATACTAGTTTATCACTTAACTATTTCACCAACACCTTGTTTACAAATCTTGATTTCAAATCTGGGTTTTCAAACCGTTTCTTACATTTGAAATCCCTTGCCAATCTCAATTATTTACTTAATTTGTTTGAGTAAGTAAATGTCAAATAAACACCATTATTGACTTGGACTTTAGTTCCAAGAATCATTTACCAATATTCTAATACCCTACCATTCCATGTATTTCCTTTTCGTTTAAATACTCAAATTGTAAATCCCTTTATAAAAACCTCTTATCGTCCCTTTGACCAAATCTAAATGCTAATTTATCCTTTTCTTAATTTTATTCTCAACTAAAAGTCATTTCTCTAATTATTCTTAATTAAGACAATTATAACTTTATCATTAACTATAAAAATAGTTACTTTGCTATTTAACTAAAATGAGATCATTATAACCTCCAAAACTTAATAAATAATAATTAACTATATTAACTCTAACCAACTTGATAATTATTTTAATTATAGTAAATCGAACATTAACTAATCTCTTAATCCAGTAATCCAAATCCATTTATTTCACTTATCATTTCCAAATATAACAGTTGAATTCATTGGTCGCACCTTTCAATTAACTTTTAACTGATTCCCACTGTCATTTCCCTTTTTGAATTAATTCATTAACTTCATTAATTTGAATCACTATTTAATTGTTTAAAAACAATTATCCTGTTTTACCAACTCGCACGTAAATCCCTTGGGTTCTACTTTTACAACGGGTCTAAACCATTTATATAATTTTCCTTTAACTCGATTTAAAATGTTTATTTAAAATTTTCCAATTTAAATACTCATATAAAATAATTGGATAACCTTACTCAGTTATAAATAAATTTATAACTTTAAAACACGTCAATTCACTCGACGGTTGAATGACGTTAAACCCGCACAGTTAGGCCATTACTGCCAATTACTCCGTCAACATAGTCGGTTGATTTTAAACACAACACATGTGAATACATATTCAACCATCCATATACAAACAGGGTTTGGTATCAGTCAGAGCAAACAATTCATATATATGCACAAAAACCAAAAATACAGTTTATTTGAGGAATCCGGTCGGATCCCTCCAACCTGTCCTTCTCTGCATCATAGATATCAGTTGATAACAATATACGAATTAAATAATTGGCAGAATATAAATAACTGCAACCATCAAACAATAACAAACAATTTTCATCCATCGCATCCAATCAACCAATTTAAAACTGTTAACTATAAAATATATTTTTACTGTGACTTTACCACATCACAGTATTCCAGAAGGTGTGAGAATTAACTCACCAGAGTTTGTTCTGGTCGACGGTTGACGCATTTGACGCTTTTAATTTGGGACGACCGTCCAAAATTAGCTGAATTTTCAACGGTGTCGGATTGGCTCCTAGTCAGTGCCATCGGGTAGGTCTCGTCCCTGCGATCCCAACGGATCTTGTTTCGTTAAATTTCGTTAACGTATGACGAAGTTACGTACGTCTAAAGTTTGAATAATTTAACGGTAATTAAATTAATTAATTAAATTAATATTTACCTTAACTCTTCTGTCCTTTTGTCCACGTCATCATGGGAGGATCGAATACGCGTTTTCTCCTGTTGGTTTCCTCCCTACCCAACTCCTCTTCTTCGTTCTTCTTCTAAAAAAAACTCCGCTCCTTTTAACCACCACCGGCGCCACCTCAGTTAGCCGGAGCCCCTCCTGACTCCTCCAGCACCACCGCCTACCCTCCAATCACCGTCGACCGAAATGCCTGGCCACCAAATCACTCCGACCGCCACTAATTCGGATTTGCCCCAATTCGCTTTCAACCACCAATTCTCCGACGACAGCCCAATACAGGTGACCGGACCGCAACGGTTGGGACCCCCTCGCCACCACGCTTCACTCCCCTCCAGACCGCGACCCCCACGACGACCATCGGCGCCGGAATTGGCAAAAATCCGACCGCCATAGTGAAAACCGAACCCAAAACATGCTTCTCCGTTTATCTTGCAAATTCTCTGACCACCGTTAATTTCAGAACTCGAGACCCCAGTCATTTGAAAGTCCTCTCTCCCTTCTTCAAAAGCCCCAACATCCCGGTCTCCCAAATCAACTCCATCTCTCCAATTTCAGCCACAAACGAAAAGGGTTTTTCACTGTTTTACCCCGATTCCGTCCACCACGGTCGACGAAACCACCCCGGATTTTTACAGTAGCTAGAGGACTCCCCGATCTACCACTTTCCCTTTGGTACCCCCCTCGAATTCATCACTGATTGGAAGAAATAAATGATTTTGTGTTTAGGGGCTTTATTGCAATTTTACATGGCTGGAAAAATGTTTGGAGGGGATGGACTGAAAATTGAGCTGAAATGTAATGTATTTATAAAGAGAAAATAATATTTATTTATATCGATGTGACGAACGATATTTATTTCGTGTCTATCGCGTTTTTGAACGTTGTTTATTCGCTGCTGCGCTCACATACAAACCGCGTTCGAGACGCAACTAGACAGCATAGTATATTTTGATGATACGGTCCTAACGAATCTTGTTTCGTCGAATTCCGTGCCCGTATGCTCAAATAGCGTTTGTACACGTCCAAATATATCGATTTATTTTACATTTTATCTTGACACGCTCACAGAATAACCCCGATTGACGCGCCGTCAGAAAATCTAGCAATAATTTACTGTCACGGTCCCCACAAAATTTGTTTCGTCGAAAACAGAGGTCGTTTGAAAAATGACCCTTTTGAACTGGCCAAATTTGAATAAAATAACCCAATTATAAAATACTTCAATATAATAATATTGAAATACCCCGATTGGTCATACCCGACCAGAATTTAATGTATTATCAAGGAAAAAATATCACAGGTTGAATTTCTAGCCAAATCGATATTTAAAATATTTAAAAACCCTTATTTTATATAACTGCAGCGCTATATATATAAAGGAAATCATGGCGCTGTTTTTTTCAAAATTTGATTTGGACATAAAATAAAATCTACACAACGAAAACTGGATTTTTCTCTGTCGTTGGAAAGATATCGTCTAACCGGTCCCGATGTTTCTTGTTTCGAGGAAATCCGACTTATTTTGAACCCGGTACGACCGTTTGAAGTTCAAAATGCCAAATCGCGAACTGTCGCACCGCTGCAGCTCGTTATTTAATTAAATTATAAATTATACGCTCGACCGTCGTTTTAAAATTGAAACCGTCACTAAAATTTCAACACAACCAATATTTGACCAAATTAAATCGCCCGGTCACAATATATTTCAAATTCGACATTTTCCAAATATTTTGGAAATTAAAATATTATTTTATTATTTATTTAAATAATATATTCCAAATAAATCGTTAAATTCGATTATTTCAACTCAAACCAATATTTTAAATAATTTAAATATTTAAAATAACCCGAATAAATTATCAGAAAATACGGGTCGTTACATTCCTTCCCCCTTAAAATAATTTCGTCCTCGAAATTGCTAAGTAGAAGAAATGTCGTCCATTATTATCTTTTATAAAAGGATTAATTTTAAAACTCGAATTTATTTCCAAACTGACCCAATTGGCTTTAAAACCGATTTATTTCCAATAAAAGAATTTTCCAAAAATTTTCTAACACCTTAAATTTTGGAAAAATTTCGGCAGAGTCTCCCCTGTACGGAGGACCATCTGCAATATTGCAGGATCAAGAATTATGTATACATCGACTCTCAAGGTCGGAAAAATCCAACTCAAAACCCCAAAGAAAATCAAAAATCTTATATTTGCGTAAGCGTACCTTTTGGCGAGCGTTATTAAGAATAAGCTATATATTTTATTCGAGCTTGCTTAATTACTTTGCAGCTCTAGTCAAACCGGACTCAGTTAACTCCAGCTATTAACTCTTGGTTGGGTTTGAAAGCTGAATTGGCACTTTACACCTGTTCTCAACTCAAATAAACTTATCAGTTATCACACAAGGTCAGTTATATTTATAACATCCATATAACTTCCTATCAACTCATTTTACACACAGTTCAATCCATACGAGGTTCTAATCATTTATAAGCACTACATTTATCCTTTTAATTATCCATTTGGATTTATTTATCTGGGTTGGTTTATTCAAATTATTTATTTCACTTTGGTTTCCAACCAAGTCCATCCATTTCAGATTTATTAAGTGTGGATTGATTATCCAACTTTTTCTTCCTTTTGGGTTTCAACCAAATCAATTTCCATGCAGGTTTATCCATCGAGCACACCATCCAACAATCAAACAACCAACAAACACTGCAACCATCCAACAAAATCATTCGGATTTAACATTACTGTTTCTTATTTGGTTTCACTTTGGTTTCACATAGTCCAAATGGATTCACATCAATTTTGATTACTTATTCCATTATTTGGTTCGATTACCACATTCCAATGGTAATTTATTCAATTTCAACATTATATTCAAGCATGACTTAACTCGACTGAACCAAGTCAAGTCGTATTAACATATTTGGTTTTTTTTTCCCTCCAAAACCATCTAACAGCAAAATATCCCAGTAATTTGAGAAAACAATTTCCTTTTTATAAAAAATATGCTTTGGGTAAAATTATTTCATTTACCCACTTTTCAAAACAATATTATGTCAATTCTTTTGTTCAAGTGTTTAGAAACTCCTATCGACGTCGTGGCGTCCCACGATTCGACCAGAATTCATAAACTACTCAACAGACAAGCCAACACAATATAAAACTAATTTTATATCAACTCACAAATACGCTCTCTCATATACATATACTCAACTCAATCTAGGGTATTACTAACCCCATCTCTATTGAGTTACTCCACAGAGCCAAGGTTATCACTAAACCAATAGCTCTGATACCACTGTAACGACCCGGGGAAAAGAACGACAATCGGGTTCTCGACAACAATACATAAACCCGTATCACTTGCCAAAAACCCAAGTATCGAACCCCCAGATTGTCACGAGAAAGAAGTTAGAGGTTGAGAATAGAAAGAAAGAAATATTAGAATAGAAGAAAGAAGAAGAACTCATCAGAATCTCACAGCGGAACGAATAAAATATAATATCAAATACCTTTATACAAAAGAATTGTATATATACATACCAATTATCAAAGCATAACATGAAACTGCACAGTGGAAATAATTCTATATAACTAGCGGTGAAGCCACCTGCTTCCAGCTCCTGAAACTCCAAGCGAACCTAACCTGTACATATGCTTGGTGTGACCCGAGCACATTTGATTTAAAACAAAATACACCGGGTCAGTCTGGAATACTATCAGTGATAAATTCACAGGATAAACAAACAACTGGTTTAACTTTTGGAAAATCCTTTCTGAAATAAAGGATAATAGTAAGACCAATCCACACATAAACACGGATGGTTTTTACCTTACTATAACCCAAAACGTTTTGAAATCATAACTTATTCTGATATTATCATAATGTCTAAATACAAATAAATAACAATCTAGAGGAACGCTTGCATCTCACGCTCCCCATATATAGTATACAAATCAAAGCCGCGGGCGCTTAGTGGAGATTGGATTTCCAACTTGACAAGGTATGGGACCACCTTCCGAACGTGTATCTCTAGAGGCGAATACACTGGGTTCAACAAGAACGTCTTGCAACCCGGCCCTCACATGACCGACCACTCATTTCGCTTGAGTGTATCGAATGTATACCACCGACGGTTGGGATCAGCAACCGCCTCCCGAAAAGGGACAGCATCGAACATAGATTAAAGAAGCAATAGGAATTTCTCTAGATAGGTGGTCGTACATCCTAATGGGAGCGACCCACATAGCCATGCTGCCTGCCCGATTTTTGTCATTTCCCAGTTGATGAGGCTTGAGGCTAGAATTTACCTTTTTAACCATCTGGTCATCATACACTTTGTATGCCACATCATCAGATCCGCTAGATCACACTTGATTGACGTCCACAAACATACTCTAGTCATCTGGCTAGAGAATACCCATTTCTCCGCCATCAACTATAGCACGTTTGGAGAAATCAACGCATGTAAATCCTTTTGGAAATACTCTATCAGACATCCGTCCATACAAGTCATCCAGGAACAGGATGAACCGAAGGCACTCTCCTACTGCATCCAATATAGGAATCACCCCATGGATCAGTAGCGAGAAGTCCTTGCAACCTGTAGATTCCAACCACGATAGAATCCCATTTTATCTCTGGTTGCAACATCAGAGATAATTAGTGATTCCTCCATTTATGAAAATCTACAGTCTTCAATGCTCCATCTCGATCATCTTCTGATCTCTTCACGTATTTGTTGGTCGGAATGGTTTTCGAATGTAATTCGATCCCGGACTTTCCATACCAACAATCGTATTGGTCAACTTCGATAGTCGGTGACTTAACTATCGAAATAAGCAGTGTTTCAAACATAACAACAAATGAGTACACTGGTTCAGTATTCAGTATCACTCGGCCTTTAACACTAATTTACTTTTTTAAAATTAAACTCTAACTCCTTAATATTCAAAAATACAATATTTGAATAACTCTTATTCGATTTAACTCTAATTGACTAACTCTAACTTGACTAATTTGACTTATTTAACTTAACTGGAACAACTTGATTTGATTACTCTTATCGATTTATTTATACTTGACTTAACTCCATTTGCTCGACTCTAGATCGCAGCGATCACAATGGTTACGCCTGATTTCCTCAGGAAACATCCGACCGCCGTAGGCTATCTGCAGCCCTGCGAATTACGCTAGCAGTCGTACGCAATGGAAACTCTCCCTAATAACTATGTTTGGTTAACTCTACTATATTCGATCAACCCTAATTAGATAACAGGTGTTCGATATAAATTGGAAATCAATATTCTTATCCCTTTTTAAACCAATATTGAAATAGTATTTATTTTCCCAAAACCTCGCATTAGAGTTTGATATTCCTCGTATAGGGTAAAACCCATTTCAACACCTTCACTCACTCTAAACTAACACCATTCCTCGATAATAGTGAAGCCAATCAAGTTGGGGTATTTTAGTTACCTCTCAGACCTTGATTGACCCCGTTCTTATCACAGAATAATACTAGTTTATCACTTAACTATTTCACCAACACCTTGTTTACAAATCTTGATTTCAAATCTGGGTTTTCAAACCGTTTCTTACATTTGAAATCCCTTGCCAATCTCAATTATTTACTTAATTTGTTTGAGTAAGTAAATGTCAAATAAACACCATTATTGACTTGGACTTTAGTTCCAAGAATCATTTACCAATATTCTAATACCCTACCATTCCATGTATTTCCTTTTCGTTTGAATACTCAAATTGTAAATCCCTTTATAAAAACCTCTTATCGTCCCTTTGACCGAATCTAAATGCTAATTTATCCTTTTCTTAATTTTATTCTCAACTAAAAGTCATTTCTCTAATTATTCTTAATTAAGACAATTATAACTTTATCATTAACTATAAAAATAGTTACTTTGCTATTTAACTAAAATGAGATCATTATAACCTCCAAAACTTATTAAATAATAATTAACTATATTAACTCTAACCAACTTGATAATTATTTTAATTATAGTAAATCGAACATTAACTAATCTCTTAATCCAGTAATCCAAATCCATTTATTTCACTTATCATTTCCAAATATAACAGTTGAATTCATTGGTCGCACCTTTCAATTAACTTTTAACTGATTCCCACTGTCATTTCCCTTTTTGAATTAATTCATTAACTTCATTAATTTGAATCACTATTAATTGTTTAAAAACAATTATCCTGTTTTACCAACTCGCACGTAAATCCCTTGGGTTCTACTTTTACAACGGGTCTAAACCATTTATATAATTTTCCTTTAACTCGATTTAAAATTTTTATTTAAAATTTTACAATTTAAATACTCATATAAAATAATTGGATAACCTTACTCGGTTATAAATAAATTTATAACTTTAAAACACGTCAATTCACTCGACGGTTGAATGACGTTAAACCCGCACAGTTAGGCCATTACTGCCAATTACTCCGTCAACATAGTCGGTTGATTTTAAACACAACACATGTGAATACATATTCAACCATCCATATACAAACAGGGTTTGGTATCAGTCAGAGCAAACAATTCATATATATGCACAAAAACCAAAAATATAGTTTATTTGAGGAATCCGGTCGGATCCCTCCAACCTGTCCTTCTCTGCATCATAGATATCAGTTGATAACAATATACGAATTAAATAATTGGCAGAATATAAATAACTGCAACCATCAAACAATAACAAACAATTTTCATCCATCGCATCCAATCAACCAATTTAAAACTGTTAACTATAAAATATATTTTTACTGTGACTTTACCACATCACAGTATTCCAGAAGGTGTGAGAATTAACTCACCAGAGTTTGTTCTGGTCGACGGTTGACGCATTTGACGCTTTTAATTTGGGACGATCGTCCAAAATTAGCTGAATTTTCAACGGTGTCGGATTGGCTCCTAGTCAGTGCCATCCGGTAGGTCTCGTCCCTGCGATCCCAACGGATCTTGTTTCGTTAAATTTCGTTAACGTATGACGAAGTTACGTACGTCTAAAGTTTGAATAATTTAACGGTAATTAAATTAATTAATTAAATTAATATTTACCTTAACTCTTCTGTCCTTTTGTCCACGTCATCATGGGAGGATCGAATACGCGTTTTCTCCTGTTGGTTTCCTCCCAACCCGACTCCTCTTCTTCGTTCTTCTTCTAAAAAAAACTCCGCTCCTTTTAACCACCACCGGCGCCACCTCAGTTAGCCGGAGCCCCACCTGACTCCTCCAGCACCACCGCCTACCCTCCAATCACCGTCGACCGAAATGCCTGGCCACCAAATCACTCCGACCGCCACTAATTCGGATTTTCCCCAATTCGCTTTGAACCACCAATTCTCCGACGACAGCCCAATACAGGTGACCGGACCGCCACGGTTGGGACCCCCTCGCCACCACGCTTCACTCCCCTCCAGACCGCGACCCCCACGACGACCATCGGCGTCGGAATTGGCAAAAATCCGACCGCCATAGTGAAAACCGAACCCAAAACATGCTTCTCCGTTTATCTTGCAAATTCTCCGACCACCGTTAATTTCAGAACTCGAGACCCCAGTCATTTGAAAGTCCTCTCTCCCTTCTTCAAAAGCCCCAACATCCCGGTCTCCCAAATCAACTCCATCTCTCCAATTTCAGCCACAAACGAAAAGAGTTTTTCACTGTTTTACCCCGATTCCGTCCACCACGGTCGACGAAACCACCCCGGATTTTTACAGTAGCTAGAGGACTCCCCGATCTACCACTTTACCTTTGGTACCCCCTCGAATTCATCACTGATTGGAAGAAATAAATGATTTTGTGTTTAGGGGCTTTATTGCAATTTTACATGGCTGGAAAAATGTTTGGAGGGGATGGACTGAAAATTGAGCTGAAATGTAATGCATTTATAAAGAGAAAATAATATTTATTTATATCGATGTGACGAACGATATTTATTTCGTGTCTATCGCGTTTTCGAACGTTGTTTATTCGTTGCTGCGCTCACATACAAACCCCGTTCGAGACGCAACTAGACAACATAGTATATTTTGACGATACGGTCCTAACGAATCTTGTTTCGTCGAATTCCGTGCCCGTATGCTCAAATAGCGTTTGTACACGTCCAAATATATCGATTTATTTTACATTTTATCTTGCCACGCTCACAGAATAACCCCGATTGACGCGCCGTCAGAAAATCTAGCAATAATTTACTGTCACGGTCCCCACAAAATTTGTTTCGTCGAAAACAGAGGTCGTTTGAAAAATGACCCTTTTGAACTGACCAAATTTGAATAAAATAACCCAATTTTAAAATACTTCAATATAATAATATTGAAATACCCCGATTGGTCATACCCGACCAGAATTTAATGTATTATCAAGGAAAAAATATCACAGGTTGAATTTCTAGCCAAATCGATATTTAAAATATTTAAAAACCCTTATTTTATATAACTGCAGCGCTATATATATAAAGGAAATCATGGCGCTGTTTTTTTTAAAATTTGATTTGGACATAAAATAAAATCTACACAACGAAAACTGGATTTTTCTCTGCCGTTGGAAAGATATCGTCTAACCGGTCCCGATGTTTCTTGTTTCGAGGAAATCCGACTTATTTTGAACCCGGTACGACCGTTTGAAGTTCAAAATGCCAAATCGCGAACTGCCACGCCGCTGCAGCTCGTTATTTAATTAAATTATAAATTATACGCTCGACCGTCGTTTTAAAATTGAAACCGTCACTAAAATTTCAACACAACCAATATTTGACCAAATTAAATCGCCCGGTCACAATATATTTCAAATTCGACATTTTCCAAATATTTTGGAAATTAAAATATTATTTTATTATTTATTTAAATAATATATTCCAAATAAATCGTTAAATTCGATTATTTCAACTCAAACCAATATTTTAAATAATTTAAATATTTAAAATAACCCGAATAAATTGTCAGAAAATACGGGTCGTTACAGTGGCATACTCTCTGTTAGTGCCGATACCACTTTAAAAACAGTGCACGTGTTGAAGTATCTGGAACGAAGCATGATGACTTGGAGGCAACGATTGAATCGAGGAATGTGAATGATGACGAAATAGCCCTGACCTTCGGGTCAGAATTAAAATGACTAAACAGGAGTTATACCGTGACTAATAAAGGTAGCACCTCTGATCGGACGCACTTCTCCGATACTATTTCTATGACTATGATGATGATTAGGGCCCTTTTTGATTTGGGAGTGTGTTCCGAGGTGGTCGGTAGTGGCTACTATGCGTTACCACCGGTCCGGGAGTGCAATTGGTAGAATCCTACCCTGTGTATTGCCTCGAGTGCCTTGTCATATTTATCCTTATCGAGCCCCATACGATTTTGATTTGTACCATACCTATGGAGTGCCCTCTGATGCCATCAGTTTATGGTGGGTTTACGGTAAGGTGTAGAATATGGTATTGTAAACGGTGTAAGGGTAAAAATGTAATCCCGCTTATGCTATTTTATTATATTTACTTTACTGAATAGACATTACAATAATAACATATTATACTATGTATGTATTAGTTTAACGGGTCCTTGAGAGATGGAAAATCCCGTAACATCTCTTGAGTTACTGCACCCATGACACTGATGTTATTTCATATTTTAATTTGACTAATATGAGAATGATTTAGTGCTGACCCGAGTGTTTGTTGTGTTTTCTTTTTATGCAATATGCTCGGGACAGCAGAAGTTTGCAGTTAACGAATATTACTTTGCCGTGGAGATCGAAGACAAAGATTTGGTACATATCTATTATATATGTATTTCAGCTGCACTTTATTTCGGCTGCATTACTGTATATACATGTATTAGTGTAATTCTGATGACTGGAAAATGTAACTCGAGTGTATATGTTTTCAAATGCTATTGAACCATTATTTGTTCATTATATGTTGTCCTTCCGCTATGAGACACTATGATTGTTTTCTCTTCTTTCTTCTTTTTCTTCTTTTTCCCAATAACTGTCTAAGTTGGTGATTTGTTTGGGTCGACATGTGTGGTTTATTGTCGATTTGAACGGTCAAAAATCCAGGTCGTTACAGTAAAGGCCTGCAAATTCGTACACTTTGTGTTGACTAATTACAGCTCACGTCCAACCCAAATTGCACGGAAATACGAATCTGTAGGAGAAAGAAGTTAGAGGATGAGAAGAAGAAAGAAATATAAGAATAGAAGAAGAAGAACATTAATACAACAAAATCAAAGTAGAATGGAATTGTGACGGCCCGCCCCGCACCAGCCTGCATTTCCTCCAAAAGTGCGCTGTACACATGCCCGACTAGCACGGGACGGTCGCCAAAGAAAGGAAGGAAGGGAATTAACTAAGCAAGGAACCTGTAGAATGTCTCACAGCGCATGGAATAAAATATAATAATAACATACTTGACATAAAACAGGTGAGACAGTGCATAAGCTGATAACTAAAATCAATCATCAATCATCAGAGCAGCGGAAATCCAAATACAGCTTATTACAATTTTCCAAATTTACTGTCTCTAAATAAAGAAAGCTAAAATAGAAGATGCACCACCAATGCCCAAGCAGTGATCTTCAACAACACAGGGAGAATATTATATATGTATTACGTGGAAGCCTCCTGCTCGTCTCCGGATCATCTACCCGTGCATCACCAGCTAACCTGTCTCTAGTCTGCTCGTGTGAGCACCCAGAGTAATAAGAGGAGACATAAAACTCTGGGTCAGACATAAAGCCTGGTATGAGCGATAAGCATCTAAACAAAACAATAACAGGTATACTAAACCATACCTGAACCTGGACCTGCAACCAAAGAGTTAGTACCACATACCGTACAATACTCTAAGGTGCCATAATAAATAGGGTAAGAATACGGGGTGGGGTGTGCATGTCACAATGATAGCAAACAAATCATCCATAGCAACCATCCTCACATCTCTCACTTAGTGCGTAAAGCGTACGACATCTACCACTTTGGAACACTAGACAAACTGAGGTAACGACGAATCCCGACTTGTAGAAACCCTGCTATGACCAAGCTAAACATATGGGGTCATGACCAAACATTTCAATGACCCACTTCATTGGTTGTAGCCCTTGGTCCTACCGATGCCATAATGGCCCTGAACCCGCCTTCGTACCTCCTACCATAGTGGTCCAAAGCTATAGACGTCGATAACTCCTTGGCACGCGTCCCGCAGCAAAGCCCAACCATGAAGCGAACTCGTTGATTCCCATCTGAATCTTGAGCTCTAACTTCTCATTTGGACTTCCTTTGCATCTCGGGTTTGGTCGAATTGGAGTGGGTCTTCAGAAGAGTTGTCGCGCATTAACAGTCCTAGAATTCGGTTCGGTAGTCATCACCTTCATCGGTTCGGGTCGGTAGTCATCACCTTCATCGGTTCGGGTCGGATACTCCACTTCGGGTCGGGTCGGTGTCCTCCTCCGGGTCGGGTCGGGTCACTGTCTTCCTTCCAGTTTTCTCCGATCAGCTCCCTCGTTTTCCATCTACTCCGATCCGATCCGCTCCCGTTCTCCATCTGCCCTGATCCGATCCGCTCCCTTCGCCTTGCTCCAGTCGTAGCCTTCCATTCTTGAGTCGATCCGATCTGGTCTCCATTATTCTTCCGATCCGATCCCTTTTGTCCACTCCAACTCTAAGTAAACGGCCTTCCTTTTTGCCAAGTCTCCTATGTGCCAAACTCCAGTTCGGGTCGGTTTTCTTGCCCAGTTCACATATCCGATCCGAGCCTCATCCGATCCGAACCGGTTAGGAACCTGCACATTTCTGCAACTTTCCAGCGAGCTTTCTACGCCATACGACGACGTTTCCGACCAATTTAACTATTCTAATCAATCATAAAACATACCATAGAGTCATAGCAACATGTAATAGCAACCACAAACAGCAAACAACAATTCAAATGAATAAAAATGGATCAAAAGTGACTAAAACTTCATATTTTCCCCATAGCATGTTTAAGTAGAACTAATCATAGGGTTAACAAAACTCAATCAAATTAAACCAAATTTCTACCAGAGGCATAAAATATTATTTAAGAATTTCTAAACATTTTTCCAGAATTTATTAGTGTATAAATTCGCTAATCTTCACTAATTACCCTTAATTAACTGCAATTAGTGTTAAAACTATGCAAATCACTCACCTTTACCACAACTAAAACCCCAAAACTGAAATATTCTCTGATTTGGCGTTGTTTCCAATCTTACACAGCAGCTCTACCTCGGTTCTCGTGCTAATACTCCTTGATTTGATGTTTGCTAAGCCTAATCGTCAATTAGAAAGTGATTAAGAGGTGTTTTGAAGAGATTTAGAGGGTGGAGGCCATGGCTAGGTTAAGAGGAATGAATAGTGACGGCTGAAAAATGAGAAAAGGGTATTCTCCAAACCCTAACAGCCCTTTTAAACTCCTAATCCCGAAATTTCCCTTTGGGCCTAGCTGTTAATCACCCGGTTAAGCCCAATTAAGCTGTTTTTCACCATCTGAAACTTGTTTCAGCCATATCTCCCAAACGGTGAGTCCGTTTGGCTAATGTGACCACTCTACGGAAAGAGAAACCATCATCCGAAGCCAATGGAAGTGGTTTCAGGTCAAAATTCCTTTCCAGTCAAAAGTTATGGCCAAAACAGTGCCAACTAGGGGTAAAATGGTCATTTAAAAATCGGGAAAAATCATGAACATGGGAAATGACCCCAATAGTCGTCTCCCAAAGTTACATGACCATACGACTTCGTATGTGAAAGAAATAAATATTCTACGATCCTATGATGCGTAGAATACGGGTCGTTACACTCTCCCCCCCTTAAGAAATTTCGTCCCCGAAATTCCTTAACCCAAAACATACAAAGGATCCCGCATGCCTAACAACCCCATACATCCATCAAACATGCAAAACAAGCAAAACAAACCTATCCTAGCATGCGGAAAACTAAATCGAAGTCAAAATCTTACCAGGCAAAGAGTTCTGGGTGTGTCTTCCTAATGTTCTCCTCTGTCTCCCAAGTACAATCATTCTCGTCCTCGCTCCACTGTACCTTGACTAGCTTCACCGCCTTCCTTCGAAGTTGCTTCATGTCGTGCTCGACAATACGGGCCGGCTTGCGGTTCCCAACCGCCTCGGGTTCTACTTCGAAGTCCTCTAACTGATCAGGTGAAATAGTCATATCTGAGTCGTGAACGAACTTCCTTAGTTGGGAAACATGAAATACGTCGTGAACTCCCGCCATCTTCTCCGGTAAGTCAATTCTGTATGCCAAATTCCCGACTAGTTCAAGAACAGGGAATGGGCCAACGAATCTTGGTGCCAACTTGCCTCTCCTGCCAAATCGTATTATGCTCTTCAACGGAGAAATCTTGACAAACACCAAGTCGCCAACGGAGAATTTTAAGTCTCTTCTTCTCTTATCAGCATAACTTTTCTGCCTATCTTGGGCTGCCTTCATTCGTTGTTGAATGATCTTGATTTTATCTGAAGTTTCCCTCACCACATCTGGTCCAAGCATAAACTTCTCGCCAGTCTCTATCCAACATGATGGTGAGTTACACGGTCTTCCGTACAAAGCTTCAAACGGAGCCATACCGATACTGGATTGGTAGCTATTATTATATGCAAACTCTACTAGATGCAAATGGTCATCCCATGATCCACCAAAATCCAATATACATGCTCTCAAGAGGTCTTCCAAAATACGGTTCACCCTCTCCGTCTGACCGTCGGTCTGAGGATGATATGCGGTACTGAGATGTAACTCTGACCCTAGAGCCTCTTGTAAGCTCCTCCAAAACCCACTAGTGAACAACGGGTCTCGGTCGCTCACAATGCTTTTAGGTACTCCATGAAATCTCACTACCCACTTCATATACAATTCCGCTAATTTAGCTGCCGTTCTGGTCGATTTAACTGGTATAAATCTTGCACTTTTAGTCAGTCGATCCACAATCACCCAAATGCTATCATGTCCTGATCTAGTCCTTGGTAAACCATCGATGAAATCCATCGAGACTTGCTCCCATTTCCATTTGGGAATTTCTAAGGGCTGTAACAACCCACTAGGCTTCTTTTGCTCTGCTTTAACTAGCTGGCAATTCATGCACTTGGATATAAATTTCCCAACGTCTCTTTTCATCCCTTCCCAGTAGTAGGTCTGCTTCATATCTCGATACATCTTATTACCACCGGGCCGTATAGTCAGTTTTGAGTGATGACATTCTCTAAGCACTTCATCTCTCAATCCATTGACATTGGGTACAACAAGCTTTCCATTCTTTCTAAGCCATCCATCTCGATCAAGCCCATACTTGTTCATCTCCTCATTGATATCCATCTTTAACTTGGAGATGATTTCCAATAGGTTAGGATCGTCCCTCTGACTAGAGCCGATCCGCTCAATTAAAGTGGGTCTGATCGTCAAACTTGCTAACATTTCTGGATCCAATTCGCACTTTGGTCTGAAATCAAACCCCGCGATATACTCCAGTAGCTTCCATTCAAGGAACATAGCCCCTAAGCTGGCATGTCTCCTACTCAATGCATCAGCCACCGCATTGCCCTTTCCCGGTGTGTATGCGATGTCAAAATCATAGGAAGCTAAGAACTCTAACCATCTCTGCTGACGGAGATTCAGATCTTTCTGAGAGAAGAGATACTTTAACGACTTATGATCTGTAAACAGCTCAAATCTTTCTCCCAAGAGATAGTGTCTCCACATCTTTAACGCGAACACGGTCGCTGCCAATTCTAGATCATGGGTAGGGTATCTTCTCTCGTGCGGTTTCAATTGCCGACTTGCGTAAGCTACAACCCTACCGCCTTGCATCAATACAGCACCCAGTCCGGTACCACAGGCATCCGTGTATACCGTCATCTCTTCATCCCCCTTAGGAATGACTAACACTGGTGCGCTTGTCAACTTGTCCTTTAGACTTTTGAATGCATTCTCGCACCTTTCATCCCAGACAAAAGCTTGATTCTTCTTAGTCAACTGGGTCAATGGTGCTGCTATCTTGGAGAAACCTTGGATAAACTTACGATAATATCCGGCTAATCCCAAGAAACTTCTTACATCTGTTGCGTTCTTGGGCGTAGGCCAATCTTGTACCGTAGCCACCTTTGCTGGGTCCACGGCAATACCATTCTCTGATACAACATGGCCCAAGAACCTCACTTCCCTCTTCCAGAAGTGGCACTTAGAAAACTTGGCTTTCAATTGGTGTTTTCTCAACACCTCCATCGCTACTCTTAAATGTTCCTTGTGTTCTTCCTCTGTCCTCGAATAGACCAAAATATCATCAACGAACACAAGGAAAAACTTATTCAACTGATCTCTGAATACCCTATTCATAAGATCCACAAAATATGTTGGGGCATTGGTAAGCCCCAATGGCATGACCAACCACTCATAAAATCCAGACGGCGTTCGAAATGCCGTTTTAGCTATACTCTCAGCTTCCACTCTAAGCTGATGAAAACCTGTCGCGAGATCCAACTGAGAACATACTCTCGCGCCACTCAATTGATCGAACAAATCATCTATCCGCGGTAGAGGATACTTGTTCTTCCTCGTCACCTTATTCAACTCGCGGTAGTCTACACACAAACGAAGGGAACCATCCGCCTTGGTAGCAAACACAACTGGTGCTCCCCATTCAGAAACACTCCTTCTGATAAATCCCTTCCTCAAAAGATCGCTGACTTGCACCTCGAGCTCTCGCTGCTCTCTTGGTGCCATACGACGAAGTGGCATCACTATAGGCCTGGCATCCTTTACCAAATCAATACAGAACTCAGTCTCTCGGTGTGGTGGAAGCCCGGTTACTTCTTCGAAAACATCTGGATACTGGCCAACCACGGGCAAACCTGACAACTCACTATGCGGGATGTCAAGGGAGTTTAGAAAACTAGCCAATACCCCCTTACTGGGTAGACCACCAAACACTATCCTCCGCCCATCATCCGCTCTAGCTGTCACCAAAAAGCCCTCACAGTCTACCACCACCCCATACCTTCGGAGCCAATCTACTCCCAAAATAATGCCAAACCCAGTAAAGCCCAAAACAAAGCAATCACAAACAAACATGCATCCATGACTCGATAAGACCACATTACGACAAATCATGCTAAGGCTAGTCGAACCACCAATCGGGTTCGTCACTACTAAAGGTCTATCGACAATCTCGGGCTCCAATCCCAACCTATCTACCAGGTCACTAGATATGAAAGAACTGGAAGCTCCGGTATCAAACAAAACTCTAACAGGAACATCATAAACAGAAAGCATACCTTGAATGACGACATTCTTTCCCTTCTCCGCCGCTGTTGGGGCATTCGACGAAGAAGGAATAGCATTAAGGGCGTAGGCTTTCACTATTGGCTTTTCTTTAGGGGGTTGCGGACACTTGTCCTTGTGATGTCCCATTTGGCCACAGTTGAAGCACTTCCTATCCGCTGGCTTGGCCCGACAATTACTAGCATAATGGCCCTTCTTACCACAGCTGAAGCACTCCACATCTTGCTTATTCTTTTTTTTCTGGCCATCCTTTGTCTGACCCTGCTTTCTTTTATTCTGGGAACCACCCTTGCCTCCACCACTTGCTTGTGGCTTTGGCTCATCTGCGGATGCAACCTCAGTCTTCGGCTTAGGGTAGAGACTTTCTGATCTTAATGCTTTCCCCACAATCGATTCAAACGTCTCATCGATGTGGTTAATAAGTTTTTCCCCCAAGTACTGATCCAAACCAGTTATGAATTTCTCATTCTTTTTCTCGGCAGTATCAATAAGAGATAACCCATATTTTGACAAAGTGTCAAATTCAGCAATATACTCCGAGACAGCTCTGCCATTCTGCTTGAGCTCCAAGAATTTCTTAAACAGTACTGACTTCTGAGCAGCTGGAATGAACTTCTCGCTAAAGCGAGCCTTAAACTGCTCCCAAGTAATCTGATCTTCGGGAGTAGCTGCCTTTATAGCATTCCACCAATTCATTGCCCGCCCTTGCAACTGACGGGACGCTAGCTTTCTCTTCATCGCATCCTCGATACCCAAATCCTCGAAGATACGTTCGCAACTATCCAACCAATCCTGAACATCCGTAGCCGACTCCGTTCCGTGGAATGACTTCCCACCAAGACTAGTATAATCCTTATTCAGCTTGGAGAAGTCGACTCTTGGCGCCTGCACTATTGGACCACCACCATTTCCACCATTGGTTGCTGCCCTCTGTACATCTCTAAGCATCTCTCTCATGAGGTCAGTAAACATCGTCCTCATGTCAGCAACATTCCCATTATTGGCCCTCTACCGGTACCTCTAACATATCGGCTCATCGTCAATCTGAAAAAGGAAACGATTAACGACTCCATAGTGGTGCTAGTGCAGTACGACTTCATTCTTATACTACTAATAGTATATATATAGCTTTTGAAAACCAAAATAATCACAAATACGCTCTCTCGTATACGTATATTATCTCTCCCTGATAACTTCCCTAGGTTAACTACGCAACCTAGAGCTCTGATACCAAGTGTGACGGCCCGCCCCGCACCAGCCTGCATTTCCTCCAAAAGTGCGCTGTACACATGCCCGACTAGCACGGGACGGTCGCCAAAGAAAGGAAGGGAGTTAACTAAGCAAGGAACCTGTAGAATGTCTCACAGCGCATGGAATAAAATATAATAATAACATACTTGACATAAAACAGGTGAGACAGTGCATAAGCTGATAACTAAAATCAATCATCAATCATCAGAGCAGCGGAAATCCAAATATAGCTTATTACAATTTTCCAAATTTACTGTCTCTAAATAAAGAAAGCTAAAATAGAAGATGCACCACCAATGCCCAAGCAGTGATCTTCAACAACACAGGGAGAATATTATATATGTATTACGTGGAAGCCTCCTGCTCGTCTCCGGATCATCTACCCGTGCATCACCAGCTAACCTATCTCTAGTCTGCTCGTGTGAGCACCCAGAGTAATAAGAGGAGACATAAAACTCTGGGTCAGACATAAAGCCTGGTATGAGCGATAAGAATCTAAACAAAACAATAACAGGTATACTAAACCATACCTGAACCTGGACCTGCAACCAAAGAGTTAGTACCGCATACCGTACAATACTCTAAGGTGTCATAATAAATAGGGTAAGAATACGGGGTGGGGTGTGCATGTCACAATGATAGCAAACAAATCATCCATAGCAACCATCCTCACGTCTCTCACTTAGTGCGTAAAGCGTACAACATCTACCACTTTGGAACACTAGACAAACTGAGGTAACGACGAATCCCGACTTGTAGAAACCCTGCTATGACCAAGCTAAACATATGGGGTCATGACCAAACATTTCAATGACCCACTTCATTGGTTGTAGCCCTTGGTCCTACCGATGCCATAATGGCCCTGAACCCGCCTTCGTACCTCCTACCATAGTGGTCCAAAGCTATAGACGTCGATAACTCCTTGGCACGCGTCCCGCAGCAAAGCCCAACCATGAAGCGAACTCGTTGATTCCCATCTGAATCTTGAGCTCTAACTTCTCATTTGGACTTCCTTTGCATCTCGGGTTTGGTCGAATTGGAGTGGGTCTTCAGAAGAGTTGTCGTGCATTAACAGTCCTAGAATTCGGTTCGGTTCGGTAGTCATCACCTTCATCGGTTCGGGTCGGTAGTCATCACCTTCATCGGTTCGGGTCGGATACTCCACTTCGGGTCGGGTCGGTGTCCTCCTCCGGGTCGGGTCGGGTCACTGTCTTCCTTCCAGTTTTCTCCGATCAGCTCCCTCGTTTTCCATCTACTCCGATCCGATCCGCTCCCGTTCTCCATCTGCCCTGATCCGATCCGCTCCCTTCGCCTTGCTCCAGTCGTAGCCTTCCATTCTTGAGTCGATCCGATCTGGTCTCCATTATTCTTCCGATCTGATCCCTTTTGTCCACTCCAACTCTAAGTAAACGGCCTTCCTTTTTGCCAAGTCTCCTATGTGCCAAACTCCAGTTCGGGTCGGTTTTCTTGCCCAGTTCACATATCCGATCCGAGCCTCATCCGATCCGAACCGGTTAGGAACCTGCACATTTCTTCAACTTTCCAGCGAGCTTTCTACGCCATTCGACGACATTTTCGACCAATTTAACTATTCTAATCAATCATAAAACATACCATAGAGTCATAGCAACATGTAATAGCAACCACAAACAGCAAACAACAATTCAAATGAATAAAAATGGATCAAAAGTGACTAAAACTTCATATTTTCCCCATAGCATGTTTAAGTAGAACTAATCATAGGGTTAACAAAACTCAATCAAATTAAACCAAATTTCTACCAGAGGCATAAAATATTATTTAAGAATTTCTAAACATTTTTCCAGAATTTATTAGTGTATAAATTCGCTAATCTTCACTAATTACCCTTAATTAACTGCAATTAGTGTCAAAACTATGCAAATCACCCACCTTTGCCACAACTAAAACCCCAAAACTGAAATATTCTCTGATTTGGCGCTGTTCCCAATCTTACACAGCAGCTCTACCTCGGTTCTCGTGCTAATACTCCTTGATTTGATGTTTGCTAAGCCTAATCTTCAATTAGAAAGTGATTAAGAGGTGTTTTGAAGAGATTTAGAGGGTGGAGGCCATGGCTAGGTTAAGAGGAATGAATAGTGACGGCTGAAAAATGAGAAAAAGGTATTCTCCAAACCCTAACAGCCCTTTTAAACTCCTAATCCCGAAATTTCACTTTGGGCCTAGCTGTTAATCACCCGGTTAAGCCCAATTAAGCTGTTTTTCACCATCTGAAACTTGTTTCAGCCATATCTCCCAAACGGTGAGTCCGTTTGGCTAATGTGACCACTCTACGGAAAGAGAA
The DNA here is from genome assembly GCA_030737875.1 of Allium sativum. Lineage (NCBI taxonomy): Eukaryota > Viridiplantae > Streptophyta > Magnoliopsida > Asparagales > Amaryllidaceae > Allium > Allium sativum. The sequence continues at coordinate 59,984 of JASFAX010000239.1, forward strand.
ACCATCATCCGAAGCCAATGGAAGTGGTTTCAGGTCAAAATTCCTTTCCAGTCAAAAGTTATGGACAAAACAGTGCCAACTAGGGGTAAAATGGTCATTTAAAAATCGGGAAAAATCATGAACATGGGAAATGACCCCAATAGTCGTCTCCTAAAGTTACATGACCATACGACTTCGTATGTGAAAGAAATAAATATTCTACGATCCTATGATGCGTAGAATACGGGTCGTTACAGGAATCTCACAATGGAACGAATAAAATAAAATATATCAAATTCTTTACACAAAGAGAAAATTGAATTTATATGATACAACATCAAAGTATGCAAACAAATCAAATTATAAAACTAGATTAATACAACGCACACAACGGAAATAAATTAATACCATAAATACAGGAATACGTCTTGACTCCAGTTTCCCTTCTATAGCTCCAAGCGAAACCTAACCTGATAATGTGATTGGTCTGACCCCGAGCACTTTTAAAGCAAAGCGAAATTCACCTGGATCGGTCTGGAATAATTTCAGAGGTAAATTCATATTACAAAAAACTTGTTTAACCTTTGAAAATACTTTGAAAGAATGGGCTCTTGTAAGACATGACCAAACATAAACATAGCACGTGTTTTCACCTTACGATACCCAAAATCACTTTTTATATCAAAATCTGATGATATTATAATAATGTCGATCAAACCACAAATAAATAAGAATATAGCCGGAAAGCTTGCATATCACTTTCCAACATAGTTGGTTTACAACTAAAAATGTACGACTCATATTGGAGTTTCGATTTCCAACATGACAAGGTATGAGACCACCTTCCGATCCGTGTACTCTAGAGAGGATATATTGGAGTTCAACAAGAGCATCTTGCAATCCGGTCACACATGATCGACCACTCGTTCAACATGAGTGTATGGAATATATTTTCACCCACGGTTATAATCAGTAACTGTTTCCCGTAAGCATACAGAAATGAAAAAAGAAGAAGCAAATGAAATTTCTCTAGACGGACTTGACATCCTAATGGGTACGATCCACATAGCCATGTTGCCTGCCCGATTTCTGTCATTTCTCGATTGATGAGGCTTGAGGTCACGATTACCAATCGTAACAGCACACTCAAACTTTGAATGCCACACTGTAAGATCCGTCAAATCGCTAATTGACATCCATAAATACACTCTGGGTGTTAAGATAAGAGAATAAATTCACTGCCACTATACTTGGTATATTTGTAAAAATCAACGTATGCGATCTTAGGAAATACTCTGTCAGACATTCATCCATACAAGTTCATTCTGGGACTGAACGAAACTAAAGATGCCTCAAAATAAGTGGTTTTACTGCCACGAGTTTAATCTTGGTAATTAACCAGAGACATCAGCAAGTAACCCTCTTGCACAAAAGATCTATGTCTTCAAATCATTTTATAAGATACAAGCATGTTAGTTCTCGAACGTAAAGTTGGTTCGCACTGGTTTTGGGTCTAGTTCTCATCCCGTTCTCTTCGAACTAACACGTCAATAGTCCAAAATCACCATTTCAATGATAGTTGGGTTTTTAACTATCCAATCAAAATATTACGGATTAGTACATTGGCAGCTTAGACCACCTTTATTTAAATCATTTCGTCGATTCCTATATTTTATCTCAGTAAATCTCTTTTGTTTTCATTACTTTGAAAACATATACATACACTTATGTTTTAGAATAAACATATTTACCAAACTCCCTCTTTATTTACTTTATCTTGAAAATATCGTTATATATTCACAAAATCCATTTCCTTTACTTCCGAAATATCTTATATATTCTCAAGCCCTCTTTGATTTCCTTTTCAGAAGAAACATTACTTTATATATTCTTACTCAATGGTATGAAACTAGTTACCATTCTTATATAAAGCTAAACGATGTCATTTGACATCTTGTTTTATCGTATAACCCAAATGGATTTAATTAACTTCAAAACTCTACCGAATAAGGCTTATAATAACATTTATGGAAATAATAATTAAATCTCCATATTTACTTTTATTTCCAAACCCATATAACCTCTTTTCATCTCTTCGAAAACAATCATCATTTACTTATTACTTGATCAAAAGATTAATTAACTTTTAAAAACATTTATTAAATTTGAATAACTATTTGTCAAAGCCCTTTCTATTAGATTAATTTTAAACATATTAATCTAATAATCAATTTCAATTCAAAACAGTTGACTCAATCAACTTGTAAATGATCAGTTAACTTGTTAACAGATTTTGACTGATTCCTTTATTTGAATTAATTAATAATATAATTAAATAACCAAATCACTTAATTGTTCCATAAGAACAATTATTTCAAATTATTAGCGCATAATTTCTAACTTTTTGCATATAAATCTTATTAAAACATAGGAATTTGCTATAAGAATCATTTTAGTATTTTATAAAACTAAATAAAAATAAATGTTTATTTATAATTGGAACTTCTATTTTGTATAACAAATAAAAATATAAGTTAAAAATCTAGCTTCAGTTATAAAATTAATTTTATAACTTTAAACTTCGTCAATTCCCCTAACGACAATCAACATCTTTAAAAAAAGGATTTTAGGCCATTTGCTGCCAATTCCTCAATCAATACTGTCAATTGATTAGAACATGTCAACGTTGAATACAATTCAAACATTCAATATCCAATTCAAACAATCCACATCCAAATAGGATTTAATGTTACTTGAGATAAACAATTTATGCTAATAACGGTAATTTATAATAATACGAATTTAACACATCCTAGTATTTTAGAAAGCATGAGTTAACTCGGATTTCATTATGATCGACGATTCTGGTTGTTTTATATAAGTTTCAAACAAGCGTTTGAAACAACATAAAATTCCAATGAGCTCCGATTCATCCCATTCTAGCTCGTATGCGTAAACTTCGTGATTACGAAGCCAACAGCGCTTGTTTCGACTAATTCTATTAACGAACGAACAAGTTGCCACTATTCAAGTTTATTTATGAATTAAACGTCATTAACGTATTAATTAAAAATTTATAAACCTTAATTACTTTACAAAATCCTTCTTCCCATTTTCCATTCTCCCATTACAGTAACCTCTCTTCTAAAACAACCCACTGCAGATGCCTTTCCCTCCTTCAAGCCTTCCCATTAAATCATGAAAACACCTTGTAACGACCCGTGTTTTTCGACCATTTGAATCTGAATATTTAAATTAGTTTTAAATATTTTATTTGGAATATCGATGGAATTTAATATTTAATTCGTTATTTAAATGAAGTTTTAACATTATATATTTATATAATTATAAATCGAGCTTGAAAATGGCGTGCAGTTCGTAAATTCGAGTTTTGAACTTCAACTGAATATACAGAGTCCGATATAAGTCGGATTTCTATGAAACAAGAAATGTTGGGATCGTGTTGACGATAGTTTTCATATGAAGGAGAAAAATCCAGATTCCGTGTTATAGATTGCAAGTTATGGCCAAATCAAAATTTAGAAAAAACGCTGTGGAAATCGTTATTAAAATATCGACCTTTAAAATGGCCATTTTGAAAACGATCTCGGATTTCGACGAAATCAGTTTCATTGGGGCTGTAGCGTTAAATTATTGTACGGTGGTGAATGGCGTGGAAAACTGATGTCGTATGTGACCACGGCAACCACAAACGCCCGTTCAATTTCTATAACGCGTAGTCAAATTAATAAAGAGATATGTGGGTGTAACTTGAGCAGACGATCGAATCAGGCCACGAAACCAGTCCCGTTGAGTTCGTATCGTCGATTAGAGTCAGGATAGGTATATAGTTTGTTATTTTTAGAGACCGGATAATTTGGTGTTAAAAAGGGTATTGCGGTACGCGGTAAAAATAGCCTACCGGGGAAACAGTCTCAGAATGCGACGAAACTGGTGCTGTTGGGTTCGTATTGAAAAATTATTGTAAGATTTCAAAGTTTCGAGTTAAATTGATTTATCTGGTGATCGTGAAAAAATTAAACGTGAGTTTATTTCTGGTTTTATAAAGGAAATTTTTTCATACGACCTCGGATTTCGACGAAACTTGTCGCATTGGGTCCGGAATGCCTTTTTACACTAAGATTAGCCTTTTTATCAGTAAACAGACATCATTTGTGGTGGTTTTTATCAACTACTTCACCACGAAGTTTCGATATAAATATTATATTAATTTCCGTCCACTATAAATACTCAAATGAGTTAATAACCCTATTCGTTTCTGATGGTCAACGCACTAACATTTTCCGCCTCCACCCTTATTATTTGAACGGCCATTTGATCTCCATTGTATTCCCATCCAAACTCAAAGTCTGCCAACCAAAATTTAAATCCAAAATTTAAATCCAAAATTTCGGAAATACAGTACTTGACGAGTTGGTCAAGTTTAACGGTGATGATCGCTTCTAAATGAACGATGTGGCCGGAATCTCGTTCGAAAGGTGGTACGGTTCGGAGATGGTTGCCGATGATGGGAGACGCGAGGTGGGACACGGATGCTGGCGAAGTTGGAGGGGGCTCTGGTGCACCGTTCGCCGGTTGCTGATCAAATTTCCGGTCAAGTATCGGATGCATGGATGGGTTTGTTACCAGTTCGGAAGTTCAGAGCGTGAAGGAGCTAGAATGAAATAACAAGGTAATTAAGCCAAGGAGAAAACGTTAATTTAGAGTATTTATAAGTATTATAATGGTATACTTTTAATAATCAAAATGGGTACATGGATTCAAACAGGAACGGACGGGAATTGGTTGGAAACGGTATGGGTTTATATGAAAACAAAGAGGATACGAAGAATAGAGAGGAGCGACCAGATTTTGTTGAACGTAATTTGTGAAGTGGTTAATTTAAGTTAATATAGTAATTAGAAAATCAATTGGTTAATAATCAAAATGTTAATTCATTTCAGGATAAAAGTCAAGATCTGGGGAGTAGGAGCGAAAAAGGATTGGCCTTAATTTTGGTTGATAAAACGTGAACAAGTCTGCCAAATTAATGTAATCAAAAGGGTTAACTAATTATAATATGATTTATTTAATCCTATAACTGAACACTAAGATTTGTGCGTAGGTTTTTCTTGTTTGGAAACAATGACAACATTTTGAGTTGCGTTCAAGCTGAAGGAAACAAAGGCAGCGAGGAACCAATACGAAAGATCTGCCATAAATGTTGATTTTAAAAGTAATCGATCTTATAAATTGATATTAAGGAAATATTGAATATCATTTAAATTAGATTTAACTTAAATAATTGACAACTTGATTATCAGAATTGGACCGGAGAAGAGGTTATGTGACCGTATAAATGAGATCTACAGTTTGGAACTGACTTGAACAGAACGGGAGACTGCTAGGATTTATTGTTAAATTAAACGCTGTTTAATTTAACAGGAACCGCTTAAACGACCAATGGAAAATCAAGGTGAGTTAAACTCACTCAGTTTTCCCATTTATATTTTTATATAAATTGGGTTTTTATTTTGTGTGCTCTGCTTGCTGATGGTTGTCTGTTTGTTAGTTATACATTAGTTGTTGATTTATTTGATGAAATTAAACTGTGTTCAATTTCAGTGAAATACCAAATCGTTATTTTAACGATTATTTCCAATAAAGGTAACTTACCTTATTGGTCACGTTTATTTATAATCGTGCTTTAAATTGTTGAACTGTTTGAATTGCTTGTGGTTGATGTTGAATGGTCGTTATTTAGTGTTATCAGTCTAACAAAACTGAATGGTCTGATTTGAGATAACCATTTGAATATAGGGAAGAACAGGTTGGAGGGATCCAACCGGATTCCTCAAAAATATTGTTTGTTTTCATATTATCATATATGAACTGTCTTGTTTGGGTGATTGATTGGATTGTTGATTTTTGAATGTTCAACATCTGTTTGTTTAAACCAATGGGTGGTATTGGTTGGGTATTTGGCAGCGTATGGCCTATAAAATCAATCGTGTTATAAATATTGATTCACCGTCAGGTGAATCGATAAAGATGAAGTTATAAAATTTATTTTATAACTGGAGTTGGATTTTGAAATGTATTATGTTAAATAAAAGTTATTGAAGAGAAATAAATAAATATTTTATTTATTTAAGACTTTGATTTATTGTTAACTGATTTTATAAAGTAAATTCTGATGTGAATCAGAATTATAAGTATAAGACAAGAAATAGAATCGCATATGTAAATTTGGATAATTGGTTTGTTAAGTATTTATTTAATGGAATTTATTTAAATTAATTATATATTTAATTAATTTAAAGTGAGGATCAATTAGAATCGGTTAATGAGATAATCGAGTTTTGAGTTAATTAAATCAACCAGTTTGAATTGGATTTGATTATCAAATCAATGTGTTTTGATTAAAATAGTTAAATGAATATTGTTTTAAATTTAAATAAGGTTTTTAAAGAGATTTACCATATATTTTAGTTAATAAAGACTTAACCACTGAAGTAGTTGATAATCGAAATAAATTATTATTTTGATTAATAATAATTTGGAAAATTACTTTTCAAAAGTAATCGAGGTTGAAATGAAATCCAGTGAAGTGGTGAAAGGAATTTATGAACGGGTTTTATATTTAAAACACAAAATTTTATAGTGAAGTTAAAAAGAAATTTCCAAGCGAATACAATAGCTCGAAATAATGTTACTTAATCATTTGAATTAAGTAAAAGGAGATTTAGAGAGAAAAGGGTTTATTATAAACCAGAGTTTATAAATGAGATTTAAAGTGTAAAGCGTTAATTTTACATTAACGTTTCGTGAAAGTGAAATCAAGTAAAAAGGGGAATAAGATTTCCAAAGTGGATAAGGGGTAAATAGGTTCTGAAAGGAGATTGGTAAAGGTGAAATTTGGGAAAGAAGTGGGTCGTAGGATTTTGGAAATAAATCCGAACTATAAATGAGTTTGGTTAAAGAGGCAGAATTAAGAGTGGTGTACTTAAGTATTGAATTAGGAAAGAATGGTATATTCGAAAAAGAGATTTTCCAAAGGATAAGAAAGTTTGTGAAAATGTATTTTGAATGGAACATTAGTTTTGATTACAACTTATATTATATGAGGATATGAACGTTGTTGATCAAGGTCTGAGAGGTAATTAAAATACCACAACTTGAACGACATCAGGATTATCTGAAGATGATATTAGTTGGTAATCGTAAAAGAGATTAGTGATAGTTCATTATTTACATTAGTGGAATAACGCAACGTTTGGTGAGAATTCAGAGATCGTATGATGAAAGATTCGAAGTAAAGGAAATGAATTAGAAGGAAATGTAAAGTTTGGTTTATTTTTACTAATTAGTTATCGTTTCAAGCATGGGATAAACGATATTACGTAACGTTGTTTACGAATAATAAGTCGAATGGATTTTCCAAGTTTAAACAATAAAGAATGATGTAATAAATGTTTTTAAAAGGAGAATTTAGTGGAAATTGAATATGGCTATTAGTTATTTTTCCTAAGTATTATAATGAAATGATTTGAAGGGCATTAGCATATAAGAATTCAATTTTCGTATTTTTAAATATTAAAGAGTTAGAAGTTTTAATTATGCAGAAATGAACTAGTTGGTTTAAAGTTAAAGGCCAAGGGATGCCGAATACTGAACCAGTGAACTCATTGGAGTGTCATGGTTGAAACACTGTATATTTTGATAGTTAAAACACCGACTATCAAATCTGTCCAATACGATTGTTGGTAAGGAAAGACCGAGATCGAATTTATATTCGAAAACCATTCCGGCCAACAAATACGTGAAGATATCAGAAGATGATCGAGATGGAGCATTGAAGACCGTGGATTTTCATATACGGAAGAACCACTAATATTCTCTGCCTGGCAAGCAGAGATAAGCTGTGATTCAGTCGTGGTTGGAATCTACGGGTTGCAAGGACTTCTCGCTACTGATCCATGGGGTGATTCCTATATTGGATGCAGTAGGAGAGTGCCTTCGATTCATCCTGTTCCTGGATGACTTGTATGGACGGATGTCTGACAGAGTATTTCCAAAGGGTCACGTACGTTGATTTCTTCAAACGTGCTATAGTTGTTGGCGGGGAATTGCCGTTCTCTTAGCTTCTAACTAGAGTATTTTTGTGGATATCAATTAGTGATATCTGACGGATCTGACGATGTGGCATTCAAAGTGAATGACGACCAAATGATCAGAAGATAAATTCTGGCCTCAAGCCTCATCAACTGGGAAATGACAAAAATCGGGCAGGCAGCATGGCTATGTGGGTCGCTCCCATTAGGGTGTATAATCACCTATCTAGAGAAAATCCTATTTCATTCTTTAATCTATATTCGATGTTGTCCCTTTTCGGGAGACGGTTGCTGATCCCAACCGTCGGTGATATACATTCGATACACTCAAGCGAAATGAGTGGTCGGTCATGTGAGGGCCGGGTTGCAAGACGTTCTTGTTGAACCCAGTGTATTCGTCTCTAGAGATACACTAGCGGCAGGTGGTCCCATACCTTTTCATAGTCGGAATCCAATCTCCCATAAGTGCCCGCGGGTTTTGTTTGTATACTATATATGTAGAGCGTGAGATGCAAGCGTTCTACTAGATTTCTATTTACTTGTATTTAGACATTATTATAATATCAGACAAGATATTGGTTTCAAAACTGTTTTGGGTTATCGTAAGGTAAAAACCGTCCGTGTTTATGTGTGGATTTGGTCTTACGATTATCCTTTTCTTTTGAAAAGATTTTTGAACTTAAAAATCATGATTGGATGGTTTATCCTTAATAGTGTGCAAGTTTATCTCACTCTGGTTCACCAGACTGACCCGGTGTTTTGTAAATGCTCGGGTTAGCCCGGGGTGTACAGGTTCAGGTTATCGAATGCTGTGAAGTCCAGAGACGAGCTGGAGATGTTCAGACGTATGATATTATATAACTACTATTCCGCTGTTTGTTGTATATGGGAACAGGTTATTATAACTGTCCCATTGTGTGATGTACTCTGATATTGTAAGTATTTTTAAAAGCTTTCAATAAAGATTTATTTCTGTATTATATTTTATGCCACTGCGATGTGAGACTCTGTGTTGTGTTGTTTCTTCTTCTTCTTCTATTCCAATATTTCTTTCTTTCTTATCTCACCCTCTAATTTCTTTCATTAACTATCCAGTGTTTTCGGTGCTTGGAGGATCGGCATGAGTTACGGTAAAGGTATTTTTGTCGATTTTCAGGACCGGAAATCCTTGGGTCGTTACAGTGGTATCAGAGCTGAAGGTTAAGTAATTACCTTGGCTATGTGGCGTGACTCAGTAGAGATGGGATTAGCAATACCCTAGATTCAGTTGAGTGTATATATACGAGTGAACGTATTTGTAGATTTTATAAAAATTGTTTTATATTGTGGAGATTTATTGGTTGAGATGTTTATGGGTTCTGATCGATCAGTTTGATCCACTGTATCGATAGGGGTTTCTAAACACTCAAGTACGATAAACCGACGCAGTATGTTTTGAAAGAGGGTAAATGAAATAATTTTACCCAAATTATATTTTGATATAAAGAAAATATATATATTGGAAATATTATAATATATTTGATGTGTTGGTTGATTATAATTGAAATGGTTATATAAATAACCAATTGGAATTCGTATAATATAAAAGCAGATTTATTAAATCTGAAATTAAAACCAGAATTGGAATTAAAATTACAAAATGTGGAAAGGTGTTGTAAATGGATTTGAATTGGATATATGAGAAATTTAAGATCCTGGGAGATTTTAAATTTGTTTACAAACATTGAGGTGGTGTTTTGAAAAGATTTCAAAATGAAAATGTTTAAATACTGTTTTGATAAGTGATATAGTATTGAACTCACTTCGATTGCTGGGAAATAACTCTGATGATGCTGGCCACATCATCAGTGTTCATTTCCGAGTTCTAGGTGACGGATTACTACCAAAGATTTTGTTTTGAATTGCTTTGAGAAAAACAAGTTGTTTTGAATCCTGAAAAGGAATATTTAATTTTTTTGGAAAGAGCTAAATTGTTTAAAACTCCCATGGAGATTGTTTGAACAAAGGCAAAATTAAATAGAAATTTGTGAAAACAAATATGGCTTGAATTGAAACCAAATAAATGGAAATTGAATCGGGATATAATGTATCAAGTAGGATCAGATTTTAAATTGTGAGACAGGAATCTGAAATGGTGTGGACTGGTAAGTTAAGAGTTGAAATAGGTGATGGATAGAAATTGAGTTAAGAATGGGATTTGGCTTGTGTAACGACCCGACTTTTCGACCCTCGAATGTCGACACTAATACATCCACGGTATTCACGTGCCGAGCACCCAAGTGTCGGAAAGATGAAAAGTTAGGGTGAAATAAAATAAAAAGCAAATAGACTAAGGAAGAAGAGGACACAATATCAGAATCTCACAACGGAACGATAACATATAATATAAAGAATGATCTTTACAAAATAAACTGTATGTTTACAACTATCAGAGAAGACCAACCTATCATCAACTTGAACAGTCATAACAACATGTCCTCATCACTGTTGATGTACAACATATAATGCAGCGGATATAAAAAGTACGGTAAGTTGAACTCCAACTCTCCTCCAAAAGCTCCAAAGCATCCAAAGTAAAACCTGCCATACTCAGCCTACTCGAAGGAGTACGTGATGATTTTAAGGAAAACAAAAACCAAGCGTCAGACATCAGTCTGGTATGAGAAACTCAAGATACACATTGCATGTAACAACACTGAGGGAACTGTGCAGATTACCGCTCCGGTTTTCCCCTCAATTGAAACCAACCATTTATTATGAGAAGTATAGTTGTATTATAAATAATGTCTAGGGTGTAGAATATAAATAAATTCACATAGAAGGAATGGTTACATTGGTTACATTCAACAACTATTAAGTGTACAAACAAAACCGATAAGGCACGTTCGCATATTGGATTTTCCATCGGAGATCTCTCAATATAGATCCGAACTCCATGCACAAGGGTCAGAAAGTACCTCCGAGCGTCGTATATCTCTAGATGAAATATACCAAAAGGTAAACACAACTGGCCCACGCACGAAAACACCGGAGTGCACCACGTGGAACCAAATATACCCAACTCCCGCGCGCAACTTCAAAGAGCTCCCGCAACGATTCGATAATAAGCATACACTAGATATGGAGTCAATATATCCTGCCGTAGGTTAGCAAAACCCCAGATTGTGCTCCTACTCTGTTTTTAGCCATTTCCGATGTCGAGGTTTCGTTCGGCATCTTTCACACGAGTCTTCATCACTCGAACAGAACAAGAATTCCCAGTTGGAATCCCACAGCTCAATAGATCTTGGAATCACACATAGACTCCTTCACAGATCTCGGAATCATACATGGATTCCAATACATCGACAGATCTTGGAATCACACATAGAATCTTTCATAGATCTTAGAATCACTATATGTGTTCGAGCATCTCAACAGATCTCGAATCGCCATATGGCCTTCACTTCACAACCGCTTCCAAAACATAGAACCCGTATACTAGTTTTGAAGTGGTTTTTTGATAAGTAGAACACTTACCAATTCCGGCCTCCTCAAAACCAGTCGATAGATTTAAGGGCAAGTTCTATAGTCGATTAACCGACTACAATTCACAAAATAGACGATTGTGTATGGAAAACAGCCTCGCTTAATTTCCATAACAAATGCTAAACATCCAAGGCAGTATCAAGGTTACAAAGCATGTTAAACAATCAAATCACTATCAAGTCACATAGCATGATAAACAGTTGAAGCACGGTTAACTCATATAAATGGCTTCTAATCCCATTCCCATTTAATTAACCTTTCATTAATTAAAACTTCTGTTATTAGTAAAACTCCTTTTATCTAATAAAACTTCATTTGTCAAATATGACTTCGCTTATTAATCAATAACTCATACTTGATTAATATTCCTTTATTAGTATAACTTCTTTTAACTAATAAAACTTCATTTGTCTAACTAGACTTCCTTATTAATCAATAACTCATACTCGATTAATATTCCTTTATTAGTAAACTTCTTTTATCTAATAAAAGTTCATTTGTCTAACAAGACTTTGCTTATTAATCAATAACTCATACTCGATTAATATTCTTTTATATACTTGCGTATATATTCAACTTATACATGTAAAAGGTGTATATGTATATATTCTACTAATTCACTATCCCTTTATAGTCTTGAATACTTAAAATCGTATTCATATACTTATCCCTCCGGTATAATTATATCCATAATTCACTTCTAAGTTTCCCTCTATAACTTCAATACTACAAAACGTATTCATAAATTTATCCCTCCGGTATAAGTATAACCATAATCAATTTATAAGATTTTTCTTAAAATATAATCAAAGAGGTTAAAACCATTGTTTAATAAAGAACCTCTTCTCTTTTATAAGTTAAACATCTTATTCAATATCTTTATTCTGAAAGATTTCTATACTTGTTTCTATCTTTAAAATAAATTATTAAAGATCTAAGTATATTCAAAACCATTAAACCGTATATTCCAGTTTAACTACATTCCAAGGGTTTAAAACAAGTGTTGCTAAAACAATGTTTACAACAAACCCAAAACAATCCTTTATAATTTATCTTTAAATGTTTGTTTAAAGATTCAATTATATTTACTTCCATGATATAATCTGAGAGGGTTAAAGACTAATGTAATTAACACATTGTCACGACAAACCCAAAACCATTTTTTGCTTATAGAAATCACACTTCGTGCACTTAACTCGTTTCCGACATTATCAACTTAACTATCCCTCGGTCAAGAGTGAGGCCAGGTAAGTTAGAGCACTGGTTGCATATCACCCCTTGCCTAGACACCTCATTCTTGACACTCACAGATAGATAAGCCTACTCGTCGGCTTATTAGAATTAAGCATAGTAACCATGATATTCAATAAACAAGTAATTAGGAAGTGCACTCATATCACTATTCTAGCTTCACACACTTTCAAACTTACTTCAATTTAACATACAAGTTAAACAACCATTTTAATATGATAAGAAATCACTAAGGACGTCATTACAAAGTTCCATACAATGTATTGAAAACACAACAATTAAAACTGCATATATAGCGACTATCGCTATAAGTGCACTTTCAAGTTCAAGTCCACAATATGTCAATTCCCTACTAATCCTTATGTGCTTTGTTTCAAGTCCATTCCACTTGTTATACAAGTCAATTCAAGTCCAATTCCAAGTCCATTCAAGTCCATTCCAATCCATTAACATGGACCACATATGTCGCTTACTTTTAAAGTAAGAATCAAGACAACATTTTTAACATAAGTTACCAACATTCAAGCAACTTTAAGCATAGTTAAAAACATGCAAAAGGGTTTATGTTTGCTGTCCTAAATAGTGAGTAAACTCACCTTAATTCTTAGCAAATCCAAGATCCAATAATAAGAATAAAGATCCAAGAATAAGAATAAAGATCCAAGCTAGCAACCTCCTTCCTTCCCTTGTTTTTCCTTGCTTCCTTCCTTATATAGCTCACGGCCAAAAATAGAGAATGGAGAGGTTCTTCGATTTTTCAACTTCTAACTAGCTAGAAGATCTTGTAATGGAGTAGGAAGGCTTCACTCAAAGTTTGGCTTGATTTGAAGTTCATTTGAGTGTACTTTGAGAAAGTTAGTAAGGAAGAGGAAGAAGATGAAGATAAGCCATTAAAAGCTTCACTTTTGCTTAGGAATTTTGTGTAAGAAAGAAGGAGGTATACCCCTCCTTATATAGGAAAAAGAAGGTGGATGGGAAAAGACCAAAATGCCCTTAAAACCCTAAACGTACTCATGAAAGAAGTGAAAGGTGTGTAAGAGAAGTGAAAGGTGTGTAAGAGAAGTGAAAGGTGTATAAGAGATGGTAAGTTTGCTTTTTTTCAAAGACTTTAAGTAAGCATTCATTTGTATACATATAAGAAGCTTATATGCATACACTTAGGATATTTTATAAACCTTTGATGTGACTAATTATGCATACATTTATGTGTATAAGCATGTATGTGCATATATATCATACAACGTTGCAACGATATGAAACAACTTCTATTCAACGATAGGATGCGAATCTGGAAGTTGAATCTCGATCATATTATTGGTTCTTTATCAAATGATTTATTCAAGTAAACAAAACTTGAAAATAAATTCATTAACTTTTTTAAACAATTAAAACAAGCATATTCAAATTATAAAATACTTATTTGAATATTTAAATACCCAAAATACAAAAACTTTCCTTAAATGCTCATTTTTGAAAATGATGACATCATCAATATAGTTAGCCATAAATATGGAAAAATACTTTTATTTACTAATTACTTTCCTAATGAATAATTAGAAATCCACTAACATTTTCAACGACTTTTATTGAGAAAACAGCCATTTATCAATAAAACGATTTTCGGCCATTTTATCAATATTTTACCAAAAATATATTTTTGAAAGCATTTTTCCAAAACGAGTCTAGTATCATTAATTACTTGTTAAATGATATTTTACAAGGTTATAAAATCACATTTATAACATTTAACAATATTACAAATTGTTACGATATTCGAAGATTAAGTGTTCGATTTTTCGGGTCTTTACATTCTCCCCCACTTAAAATATTTCATCCTCGAAATTGCAACACGAGTAACCAAAGGAACAATCAAACATCGATACTTAAAAGTATAATACTACTAGAATACAAATCTCATGTTTTGATCAAGTTCAAACCCTCTTATCGTATAAGGATGATAAACAATTCATTAAGCATCACCTCATGCTCAACAGCCTCGGGTTAACACTTAACCAATCATTCACTCTACCTCAAACAATTCAAGGATTCAATTCTCAAATTTTCCACAAGTCAACAACATAGCATGAATTGTTTAAAAAGCCCGTACGATATACATAAGCCATCCGTACGCAATATCAAATTCAATCACTTATTCGATCACACAATTTCACTTCCAGACTAGTATCGCTCACTCGATCACTCTAGTGCGGACTCAGATCTGGTTTCATGATTAGAAACCGCCATTCTCCTTACATAGCTATACTATGATAGAGAATCAAAGAATCAAATCAAGAATCCTGTATCTAACTTCGTCGTCAAGAATCGAGTGAAAAATACCAACTCTGATCGGTATAAGCTACCACAAAATCACACACTCGAATCTGGATCAAACCGTAAAGCGAATAAAACAACCTATGTAAATCTTACATATTCCTTCCAATTGGTTTATTATTACTCCAATTATTTTATTCACCTTCGTTCTCGTACTTAGTATATTCTTCTATACTAATATTCCTTTGTGAATCATATCATAATACTTCAAGCTATTAACCGTTATATAACTTAAAAGTATATACAAACGACCAATTTGTCTTACTTAAATAAGCATGCTAACAAATTTGGACTTTTCTTACTTAACTTCTGAACTACTCACTATAATGAATACAATTATATTTCCATAGTTCTTTCTTATTAAACTCTTATTATAAACTGGTTCGACTTCATATACGTTTATAATTCATTCAATACTCGAATTCAAATTTCAACATACACTTATATTCGCTTAGTGTACAAATATTAACATACTCAGTTTACTAAACTGAACTAGTTCAATAATCGCAAAACTAGTTAAAACTTAATAATTCTCAAATTCAATATTTTAAACTTCCCTAAGTTTATAAATTATAAACCAAGTCTCTTACGCTTTCACATAAACTAGTCAAGCATGTAAATTCACTTGGAAACATCGACTATCCAAAACCGTCGAACATTCCATTCCATTAACAAATGAAATCTATCAAACATCATATCAACTGAGATGCAAAATCATACAACTCCAATATATAAACTATATGCATCCATATATAACTTAGCTGAAAACTTCAGGATTGAACTTCCGGGTTTTATACTTCAAATAATCTGTATCCAAAACATAAATCTGTTCAAGTCCAAACTATTATCCATGGGAGCTAGTTCATACTTAGAAACTCGAAAATGAACCTCGATGATGCTGCAGTCATCATCAACATTATTTTCCAGCGACTCGAGTAAGATCAAAGCTTTTCTATCTTTTAAAGTCATTTAAAACCCTAAAACACTTTCAAACCAACTTCAATATGTATTTCAAGCTTTGAAAATCAATTTCAAACTTACCGGAATTCCAAATCCTTTGGTTTTCAACACAAATACATTTCATATTTATAAATCTCGTTTATAAATTTCACTTGCATATTTCTTGTTT